>CM046037.1:53083786-53236286 GCA_025215565.1 Flaveria ramosissima
CCCTGGGTGTAGACCAGATGTAGCATGTGCCCCTTTTTCTTGGAACTGGGGACTTCCAGCCTTAGGACGATGTCCTTCATCAGCTGTTGCCTCTGATGAGGTCTTAGCCATGTTACCAGCCTCAGTCTGATCATGTGCTGATGCAGAAGAGGTGGCAGCCTCACCAGATATTCGTGTCTCCGTATCTACACTAGGGACTGAACATTTAAACCCCTGTGCTGTGGGTTGTCAGAAGCATGTTGATCCTCTACCTCAATATCTGTGGTTTTCCCTTTAGGTGGTTGTTGGGGAGGAGGAGAGGCATGCAGCTGAGTCAGCACATTTGCAATTATAAGTGTTGGACTTTGGGGGGCATTTTCATGAGGAGATAGGGTATCATGCACCTGGGGAGAATGGTGTGTTTCAATGGCAATCTCCTCAAATGAGGAAGATTCCAGATTTGTGGGTACCCCTTCTTTGGTTGCTTCAGGTTCCTTTTGAGAGGAACCTGAGCGGCTGTGGCTGGGTGAGTCTCTGATACTACTGGGGGGTTTACACCAGTAAGTATATCCTGTCTTGGTGGTACAGGAACATCTTCAGGGGACTCATCTTCCTGAATAGCTGTTTTGGTTCGTTTTGTTTTTGGTTTGGTGGGGACTTTGGATTTTGTGGTGGTGGCTGTGGGTTCCAGCTGCGTGGGTTTGCGCAGCTTGCCAGCCATTTTGAGTGATTGGTCAGAGTTGTGCCGGGAGTATACTTCAGGCAATACAGCCATAGCAGGGACTCCCAGGCCAACAAGTCCCTCAGCTTGAAGCTGGTTTTCAATTATGGCCATTATAAACCGAGGATATAATATCCAACGGTTAGAAAGTTGTTTTTGGGCCATATCCTTGAGCTTAAGAATAGTATTTCAGAAAAATTTAAAGGTTGTTGCTCAAGGATAGAGTACAATACCTGTTGCCACCTTGTGGACATTTGATCCCATGATGAAGTCTTGGGAGCCAGGCAGACATTAACCATATGAAAGATAAGCCGTTCAGCATCCTGGAAATGTTTCTTCAATATGGTAGAGGCACTCAGGTTGCCTTCGTATCCATGGTGGGCAAATGATAGATCAGTGGTGCCCTTTGGATAGCTAGTCGGGTAAGTGACATCATCCAGATTGAGGGTTTGGCGAAGAATCTCTGGATTGATGACCACCTTTTGGTTATGGACAAACGAATGAAGTGACTCTGTGTCATTCTCCTCAGAGACAAGAGTGACGTTTGTCCAGAATTGGCTAAGGGATTCGGCATATATGGTGGGGTTTATCAGAAAAGCTGTTTGGTAGGGTGACTGGACCATTAAATAATGGCCTTGTGAAACTTGGTCCAGAATGGTGATTTAGTAAGGTGAGCGACACAGTTGTGTCGTGGTTTTAGTTGTATGGTCGCCATGGATGAAGAGAGGGTACAGAGTTTTTGAACGTTAGGTTTGAGAGGAAAGGTGAGAAAAACTCTGGTGAGATAAGGGATTTATAGGGTAGGGTTATGAACCGACTAAAGTTTTGGTGTTAGTCATCATTTGGTGAAACTGGTGATGACGTGGCATTAACTTTCAGAGGTTTGAAGTGACTGACCGTATTGGTGTGATCATCAGTTGTTATAAAACAGCTGAAGACTTGGGTTTAACCGTCAGACATTGAAACAGCTGAAGTCTTTGATTTAGTCTTCAGTAGTTATAAAACTACCGAGGACAATTCCGACTTCAGGTGGTGAAACAACTGAGGACATGATGTTTGTCATCAGTAGTTATGAAACTACTGAAGACAGTGGTTTTGTCATCAGTTGTTGTAAACAGCTGAAGACTTAGTGGTAGTCTTCAGTAGTTGTAAACTACTGAAGACATAGTTGTGGCTTCAGTTGTTTAGAAACAGCAGTTGTAAAAACAACTGAAGAGAAATTACTCATCAGCTGTTGTCGTCAATTCATAGCTTTTCAGCTGTTTCAGTCTGACCTCCACATTTAAATCCGAGTTTGATGTTTCATTGGTCATCAGTACTTATCTGCATTTCTGACTAGCAGTTGTAGTTACATCAGCTGTTGTGATTTCATCAGCTGTTATAACTACATCAGCTGTTTTAACAAATGAAGTACTTATATATGACATGGTTACCAATGATCATCAGTATTTATTACTGGGATTATCGGTAGTTGTCACTTATTCTAGCAGCAGCAGCCTTACACAACACACAGGTTGTGGAAGGTTGAACTATCCAAAGGCTTAGTAAAAATGTCTGCAAGCTCATCAGCACTAGGAACAAATTTTGGATCAATCAGACCTTTTTCAAAACAATCTCTAATAAAATGATGTCTGATTTCAATATGTTTAGTCCTAGAGTGCTGGACAGGATTCTTGACAATACAAAGAGCTGAAGAGCTGTCCATTAACAATGGAGTCTTAGTCTCAGTTATGCCATAATCCAATAATTGGTTTTGAAGCCATAATACCTGAGATGTACAACTTGCAGCAGCAATGTACTCGGCTTCAGCAGTTGATGTAGCAACTGAGGTTTGTTTCTTACTTTGCCAAGAAATCAAACAGTTGCCTAGGAATTGACATCCACCAGAAGTTGATTTCCTGGTCAACTTACACCCTGTATAGTCACTGTCAGAAAAGGCAACTAATTTACCAGAATGTCTAGTAGAATACCATAAACCTAGAGATGGAGTGCCTTGCAAATATCTAAAGATCCTCTTGACTGCAATCAAATGAGACTCCTTAGGTGCAGCCTGAAATCTAGCACAAACACATGTAGCAAACATAATATCTGGTCTAGAAGCTGTTAAGTACATCAAGGACCCAATCATACATCTGTAAAGTGTCTCATCAACCACTTTACCTTTCTGATCTGTATCCAGTTGTGTGGTGTTGCACATGGGAGTAGAACAAGGTTTACAATTTTGTAAATCAAATTTTCCAAAAGATTTTTTGTATATTTGGACTGATGAATGAAAATTCCATCAGCCTTTTGTTTGATTTGTAAACCCAGAAAGAATTGTAATTCCCCCATTGCACTCATTTCAAACTTTTGTTGCATCAGCTTTGTAAAGCCATCACACAACTGTGGATCAGAAGATGCAAAAATAATATCATCTACATAAATTTGAACAAGTAAATTATGCTGCCCTGCTTTCTTAATGAATAAAGTTTTATCTATGGTGCCTCTAGTAAAATTATTTTCAAGAAGAAAGTTTGATAATGTCTCATACCAGGCTCTAGGAGCTTGTTTCAACCCATAAAGAGCCTTATCAAGCTTATACACCCAATTAGGATGTTTGTTGTCCTCAAAACCTGGTGGTTGACATACATAAACCTCTTCTTTAATTTTCCCATACAGAAAAGCACTTTTGACATCCATTTGAAAAACTTTAAGATTTTGATAAGCAGCATAAGCTAAAAACAATCGAATTGCTTCCAGTCTGGCTACAGGAGCAAAGGTTTCATCATAATCAATACCTTCTTCTTGTGCAAACCCCTGAACAACCAGTCTGGCCTTGTTCTTAACAATAAGCCCATTTTCATCAGTCTTATTCCTAAACACCCATTTAGTGCCTATTGCACACTTACCTGGAGGTAGAGGAACCAGTTCCCACACTTGTTGTTTCTTGAACTGAAGAAGCTCAAGCTGCATGGCATCAACCCATCCATTGTCCTTTAAGGCAATGTGATAATTCTTTGGCTCTTGCTGACTAATGAAGAGAGCATAGAAGCAGAAATTTGACAATTGACTTCTTGTTGATACTCCAGCAGTGATATCACCAATGATTTGAGACATAGGGTGATTCTTCAGATCTTGGTACACAATGAGATCAGTGCAAGTGTTTGTAGCAGGCTCAGCAGCAACAGATGGTGATGGTGAAGAATTTCCTTGAAACCAATCAGTTGATGGTAGTTCAAAGGAAGTTGAACTTGTAGAAATCTCATCAGCATTTGTTGTGGATTGTGCTGCTGGAGCTGCAGGAACATCAGGTCTAGCTGAATCAGGCAGTTGATCAGTAAATCTGAAGAGGTGAGTACTGCTATCATCATCATCAGCACCAGCAGTACCACCAGGTGGAGAACTGTTGACAGGAGCAACAGGGAGTTTGATGAGGAGCATATTGTAGTATGTCCAGATCAAATATCTCCACAGGATTTTGTGGAATCTTGTCCTTTGGAGATTCATTAAACTTAACATGTAGAGTCTCTTCAACCATCTTTGTTCTACAGTTGAAGACTCTGTATGCTTTGCAAGTTGATGAATAACCAACAAAATATCCTGCATCCACCTTAGAATCAAATTTTGGAGTTGATCCCTTGTGTTGAGAATGAAACAAGGACATCCAAAAGCTCTAAAGAATGAAATTAGAGGGGCCAAATGATGAAGAACTTCATATGGAGTTTTCATCAACCTCTTATTCACTAGAGCTCTATTTTGTACATAGCAAGCTGTATTGATAGCTTCAGCCCAAAAAGTCATTGGCAATCCAGAGTCAGCCAACATGGACCTTGCAGCTTCAATAAGGGTCCTGTTCTTTCTCTCCACTACTCCATTTTGTTCAGGAGTTCTTGGAATGCTAAAATGCCTCTTGATTCCCTTTGAGAGGTAGAACTCATCAAGTGTATTGTTTCTAAATTCTGTTCTATTATCACTTCTAATACACTTGACTGAGAGGGAATACTGCTTCTCAACATACAACACAAAGTTGATAATCTTCTGAGGTGCTTCATCCTTTGAATGCAAGAAGAAAGTCCAAACAAATCTGGAGTAATCATCCACAATTACTAGACAGTATTTCTTCTTAGCCATACTCATCACTCTTACAGGACCAAAGAGATCCATGTGAAGAAGCTGTAAGCAGGCTGTGGACTTAGGTTCTTCTATGGAGGGAAATGGAACTTTGTGCTGTTTTCCTTTTAGACAAGCAGTGCAGTCATCTTCACATTTAAACTCCTTCATAGGCAATCCCCTTACTAAACCATGGTTGATCAGCTGATTTATGTTTTTGAGATTAACATGACCCAGCCTTCTATGCCATAGTGTAGATTCTTGAGGGGAAGCCTTGGAAAATAGGCAAGGATGGCCTTTGAGATCTATTTTCTTAGAAAGATCTAAGGCATACACTCTTCCTGTCCTGTTGGCCTTAAGGAGAGTGTGTTTATCCAATACCTTGTCAATCAAACTCAGAACTTTGGCTGACAGAATCCGGCAGTTCTGACTTGTGAAAAGAGCAACATGGCCTTTGTCACACATTTGACTGACACTCAAGAGGTTGTACTTGAGATTTTCCACATGGTTAACATCATCAAACTTTATTTCCCCATTGGAAACAAAGCCTTTGCCAATGATGTAACCCTTTGCATCATTGCCAAAAGATACAAATCCCTTCCTTCCTTGAGAGTAGTCATTAAGAAGTGATCTGTTTCCTGTCATATGCATGGATCCTCCACTGTCTACATACCAGATGCCTCTGTGGCATGTTGAAGAACCCTGCAGAACAAAGCAAATTAGTTAGATTTTGAGACCCAAACCTTTTTGGTTTTGGGCCTATTCACATCAACAGATGGTGGACTAACAATTTTGCTGGAAATACAGCTTGAGAGGAAGAAGATGGTGGAGAAGAGGAATCCTTTGGCTTGGACCTCCTTTTCTGTGGATTCAACATAGGAACATCTAATTGGTTGACTCTTCCCAATAGATGTTGAACCATCATAACCAGCTGTGTCTGATTTTGTGATAAAGCTTTCAGCTCTTCAGACACATTAGCACTGGAGGTTGATAAGTTCTTACGTTGCACCTTCTTCTTTTGAGCAACCTCAGCTGTTACCTGTTTAACCCCTTCCTTTTTGGATTTCTTTTTGGTCTTAAGGATTACAAGATTTGATGTTGCTGGTACAAATGTGGCTTTAAACTCATTTTTCATTTTAACCATTTTCTCTTTAATTTCATCTTTATGTTTGAGTTTGGATCCTCTTTTGTACCAACAATCATCAGTGAGATGATTAAACAAACCACATACTTCACATGGTTTCTTTTTCATCTTATGTTGATCATCAACTAAAGAGGATGAAACTACTGAAGACTTGCTCTTTAGTACTTTGGAAGCACTATTTGCTTTCTTGACTTCCTCTTTAGTAGTCTTCAAACTCTTACTACTGACAGTTTTCTTTTCTTCTTCTCAGTGCTGTCAGTAGTTGGAGCTTGAACTTCAGGAGTTAAATCTTGCTCTCCAGTCCTTTCAAGACTTTCAGACATAACTCCTGAGTTGACCAACTCTTTGATCATGTGAGTGTCAGCAATTGAACCATCAACATTAGCTGGTAGGTTCTGAGAGGGCTTAGTGCTGACTTCAACTTTTGATGATGCTTTATCAAAAAGTGAATCACATGATGAGGTGGATTGGTTATTGCTTTCTCCATCAGATTTCACCTCTACTCTTGGAGCAAAATCTGTAGGAGGAACAGTGTGATTATAACCAATGCCAAACTTCACATTGGAAGCTGATTGCTTACTAAGAAGCATCTCAAAACCTTTGCATGATTGCACCCATCGATCACACTCTACTTGGGTGACTGCAAGGGTTTCTTTAAGACTTTTCTGGTCTTCAGAATAACCTCTAGCTTAGCCTTTTCATCATTTAATTGGCATTTAAGCTTATAAATCTCATCATTTTTACTATTAAGAGCAGACTCATACTCAGCTTGTCTTTTGGAAATTGTTTTCTCAAACTCAAGTTTTTCATTTATTAATGCTACATTTGCCTCTCTAATAGAGACAAAGGCAGCAATGCAAGACTCAGAACATAACTTGGCTTTAGCTTCTGAAGATACCTGAGTTACCTGTGAAGATGATACAGTTGAGCAGGAACCCTCAGTTGATTCCAGAGCCATAAGTGCCAGATTCCCAAAAGGACTATCCCCACCATGTTGATCAGCACTTGTGAACAGTTGTTCATGACCAGACATGTCATCTGGCAAGCTGCTCCAATCAACAACTTCTGGGGTGAAGAAGCTATGTTGTTGAGGTTGAGGGGGTTGATGAGATGGTTGAGGTTCTGGGAGAGCATGAGGTTGTGTTACCATAGGAGCTTGAACTTGACTGGTTTGTGGCATGTAATAACACGGGTAAGGGTAAGGCATTTGACCCTGAGGAACAAAATATGCAGGAGATTGTAGTTGAGACTGATGACTAGAATTGACAGGATGTTGCCCTTTGTTTTGTTGACTATTGCTAGGAAAAGTCACAAAAGGTGCAGAGGAATTAGATCCAGATGATCTACATTCTCTAGCAAAGTGTCCAAGCCTTTGGCATCTGTGACACCTCAACTTGCTCTTGTCAAAACCAACTTTGGTTTTGCCAGAGAGTCCTGGGAACTTTCTTCCAGTTCTTTTGTAGAACTTCTGAGATCTGATATTTATCAAGGCCATTTGGCTCAAAATATCCATCTCTTCTAAGTCATCATCAGCAATCCCCTTGAGATCATCCATGATGAAGCATAGATTGTCATTATTACACCCAGAAAATTGACTATCAACACTCACAAATGCTGAATCAGAAATGTTTGAAGAGAAATCAATATGCTCATCATACTGGCATTCAGATGAAGCATATTCTGACTCATGACTAACCAGAGCAGTGTTCCCTGGTACAAAGTCCTCAGTGAGCTTACCAGATGAAGACAGTTTTCTCTTTTGTTCTATCTCTCTCTCAAATGTGAGCAATTTCCCATGAAGTTGGGTGAGAGTTAGTTTGTCCAAATTTGCACTGGAGCGTAGGACAATGGTATATGTATCCCATCTCTCAGGCAGTGATCTGAGAAATCTGTTATTCATCTGAATATTAGTATACTCATGTTTGACCATTTTCAATTCAGAGATCAAACAAGAGAACCGCTCAAACTGTTGAGTCAGTGTCTCACCCTTCCTATGAGAGAATGTCTCATATTGTGGGCAAGGATCTCTCTATTATTTGCCAAGACCTCATCTGTTCCTCCAAATTGTTCTTTCAAGGCATTCCAGAGGTCATGGGCAGATTCATAATGCATTAGCCCAGAATAAATTTCATTGGGTAGTGCCATGGCTAGAATTCCATGAGCTTTTGCATCTATTTCAAACAATTTCTTATCCTCATCTGAGTATTGATCCTTCCTCTTCGGAACCATTTGATTGGTTTCCGGGTTATTCACCATAGGCTTATGTGGACCATGTACCACTGATGTCCAACAACCTGAGCTGTTAACAGACAGGTGATGGAGCATACGACGTTGCCATATGTTATACTCATTCCTAACCAGCATTGGAGGCTTGGTTGAGGAACCAGTATTGTGAGGATCATTGGAAGGAGTAGTCATTTTGGATCCAAAAACAATTTTTTTTTTTTTTTTTTTTTAAAAAAAAAATTTAGACACACCACAACAAACTCAATGAAAACCAAGAATAAGTCTCAGGATGAATGATTAAAAGCACAGAAAATTCAATCTCTATAACAGTTTCTTGCAAAAATGCTAATTCACTCAAACTTGGATCTTGAAGAGCAGTTTCAATGATCAATTATTAGATCGATCAATGATTAACCTGCTCTGATACCATTTGTCAGGATCAACGATCACAAGTTTGAAGTATTAGAGTGTAATGCAGCGGAATGAAGAGAAGAATTAGTCAAATTATAGCAAGAGTTTGTTACTTGTAAACAAATGCGAGAGAATATTTTCTGTGATTAGGAATGTTTCAATAATGCCCAATATTATTGCTGAATCATTCACAGTTACAATAAGGTTGGCACTCCTTATATAGAGTGCAATCACTGCTGTAATCACGGGATGGTGATTACTAGCAGATTTAGTACAAAAATAACTAATACTTAATAAACTACTGAAATGTTCACAACTACTGAGAACATGTCAGAGTGCTAAGTATAAAACATAAAACTACTGAAAGGAAACTACTGATACTACAACGACTGAAGAACAAGCTCTTCAGTCGTTTTACAGAACTACTGAAAAGAAAGAACATAAAACTACTGAAAGTAAACCGTCACAACTACTGAAGAAGTCCTCTTCAGCTGTTGTGACAACGTCTGATACTTTGTCTTCAGCACTTGTCTTCAGACTTTGTCTTCAGCACTTGTCTTCAGACTTTGTCTTCAGTTTTTGTCTTCAGACTTTGTAATCAGTTGTTGTCTTCAGCTGTTGTGGACTTCAGTAGTTGTTGTGACGTCTGTGGGACTTAAAGGTTTTTCTGATCCAGCTCATTGGTTCTTTTGGTCCAACACATATGAACCCTATAGGACCACCATTGTAAGAAGACTTTTCCGGGTTTAGTTAAGCCAAGGTTATAGGAAAGTGGGTTTACTTCGAGACACCTAAGCTACAACCATAAATAGGACCAGCCTGGTAGGTTGTTTCCATGAATTAGTGATCTAAAGTTTGCAACAGAATAGATTCCATTAAGGACCCTCGTCTTTAATCTATATACCTCATGGGATAGATACTATTAAGAATTCCCTACCCTATAAGAAACCTTGTTGCGTTAGAGTACTACCTATGATAGGTGCACCCGAGTAAAACTAAGAATATTTGGAATCTTCTGGAGTTGACTACTAGGACCCCTGAGCACTGGGACTAGGTATATTATGAATCAAAGATGTGCAAGTATATTAAGACTTAAATTCTGGGGAGATACTTATCTGATTGCACAACTGACTTTTAACATTATATGAAACAACATCTATTATTTTTATACTTGATACGACCTTGTGTCGTTATATGAAACAACTGCTATTAGTTGAATACTTGATACGACCTTGTGTCGTTATATGAAACAACTGCTATTAGTTGAATACTTGATACGACTTGTGTCGTTACATGAGACAACTGCTTTAGTGATACTTGTTTATATGATTCATACATATGATGATACTTGTTGGAATACAGTGATAGGATAGCAACCCTGATGCCTTTTTGTTTGATCTGCTCCCTATTATAGCTTGTACCTGATTGCTCATTACCTGGTTTGTTGAACTGTACTTTGAAAATGGTTGGGTTAGCAAGAATGTTAGCGTAACTAGAATCTAAATGTGCTTAATTGCAAATGATGACTAAATGAAAATTTTAACTCCAGGACCTAATTACACAAAACTTGAAACTTATGATGGGAACAACTAGAATGATAGTGTAAGGTAAATTGACGATTACGGGTGCACACGTAATGGTGAATTTACAGGTACCCTTGAATTCTGGTGGGCCCTGTCATGTAAACTAATGTCAAGGTATAACACTCAAGGAACTAGAACATTCAAGATTAAACACCAATATCCAATATATATTCAACAATTACAGATTTAAAACTTCCATGCTGAGAGAAACCATTTAACTCTTGAAGAGCTACCAAGGACAATATTGTAGTAACTATCCCTTTTCTTTCTCTCTCTTTCTTTGTTTTGCTCTCCTATTGGAAGTATAATGATACAACTATCCAACCCAGGAGATCATCAAATGTTGTTTCAAACCCATCCAGTTTGGTGCTGAAAGTATGGCACTTCACCTAAGTTGTCCTTGTACTTTAGCCGCGCTGTTTTTCGCGATGTCTGAAAATTTCTTCCTACCTAACATAGAACTTGACAAAACTTCCTCAACATAGTAAGGGACCCTCTAACGTATTGGTTGCAGCCGAGAATATACTGGAGTAACAGAATTACGAGAAGCACCTATTGTGATCAATGGCATAAAGGACTTGTCACTTCCTTCTTCCCTAGTAGCTCACACTTCATAGGACATTCTGGAGTCTAGAATACCTCTGATCTTTTTCTCAAAGTCCTTGAGAATATAACTTCTCAACACCTATTCATGGTAATAGAACCCCTTAACCCAAGCATTATTCTTAATATCAGCTTCGATAGTAATTAACCATCGTTTTTCATAGTACTATGCTTGCAAAATCCTTCATCATCCTCAACTGTTAGTCACCCGGTGACAAACTTCGATCGTAACATAAGTTGAACTATTTTGACCATGCTTTTAACTGGCCGTGTTCTTGGTAACCTTTTGTGTGCCAGAATAAGTAGGAAATGAAACCTCATCCTATAGCCTCAATTACCACAAAGATGAATAGCCCGAGTGCCCAAGGTTATTCGCCGAGAAAATTTGATCTTCGAGCTTTCGAAGCAAAAATCTGAGTCCACAATGTTGGTGAATTCCCTGTTTTCACACATTTTGTTCCAGACTTATTCTTTATTAAACTCTTGGACTAATGAATGGTGATGAATCCGTGAGTCATCTCTACCTCAAGAGCTCTACTATTTGGGTGATGAATTCGTGAAGCGAGAGCAAAGAATCACAAAGTTAGATTACAATCCTGATGTTATATAAGGGGTTAATAGAGTGGTAGATAGTTCCCTCTCTACTAATAAGCACCTTAACGAAGTTTTAGAACCCTATCAAGTCAAGATGCCGATGATAACAAATAATTCATGCGGGAAGACTCTCAGTTGGAGCTGAGAGGAATGTGTTGCTCCAAAAGATGTATTAAGAAGCATTGAAGATCAGCTACAAGAAATCTCATGTGCTAAATCACTTGAGGTCCAACTACGACGTAGTAATGAAACATGCAGAAGATAGTAGGCGAGAAAGACCAGCATAGCAATAACCAGTCGTAAGCATTAAATATTTTCCCCTCTAAATTTCTAAACCTTTTATAGAGAAATTCACCAATAGCATACCCTAGTAAACTCCGTACGTTGAAATCCGAGCCAGAAGGCTTACTATCATATTTCAGTGGAACAATTGATAGGCCTATAAGTAACTAGGTTTTAGATGAGGATTACTTGTTGCACGAATGGACCCCCTACAGGGTACGGTTACTTTGGAGAAAGGGAAGCGAGAAAGAGGTCATCTAGAAGGTTGACCTTGATTGGGAAGCACTACAAGGGAATTAGTGGAAGAATATACAACGATTCTATAGATAAGATGACAGCTGGAGTTGCCCTGAAGGAAGGTGAATCGGAGAGAAGTAGTAATGTATGGTGGTATGAAATTCGAAATATGTTAAGAAGCTCGTGGAAGGAAGGGAGATCTGACAACTATTAGATAAACGGTTCATAAGACATAGTGTCTCACATTGAAGAACCCTAATACACTTTGAGGGAAGTGGAATGGAATGCTCTTAATATGGACAAACTATCAAGAGTTGAATAAAGTTACCTTGAAGAAGTGATAACCCCTTTTCCAGAATTGTTAACCTGCTTAATCAGTTGTAAGATACTGACTACACTTCTAATCCTATCAGCCGGGTATATGAGTGATAAAGACGTTACCAAGGATTGCATTTAAAATACATTATAGTCAATAGGAAAATCACATTCAAGCTTGTTTGGGCTGGCTCACACACTCATGGTATTCATGAGCCTGATGAAAGGGATTCAGTAAGTCATACGTAGGCATGCTTGTTATCTCGACATTGCTAGTAAGCATGAAATTCGAGACAATTTGCTAAAATTTGGGGCTATCTAAGTCCGAGAAGTAGTAAAACTCATTGAGTTATGTCAACGTTTAGGGTTAAGCGAAAATTTTAGGAGGATCAATAAAAGCTTCACTCGAGCAGCTATACAACTGGCGTCGTAATCCCAAGAATATGCCAAATCCGTTTGGACACGGATCAGAAGGCTTCAGATGTGTGTTGGTGCAATGATACAAGACAAGCTTCTAGCCGCCCGACAATTTAAGAAACACGTGAAGAGTTACATTATATAGAAACTGGAACTATGGGGCGCGACTTTTACAAAATAAAATATGCATTTGGACACATTAGCTGTACTACTCTCCCGACTACCCATTAGAATACTAGTTCAAACACCATAGGGTGATCATCAATCGGTAATATCAGCCGCATTGACAAGTGCGGATAGGAGGCCGTCATCTGCATTTGTCCTAAGACGCTCGCATTTCTAAATGTGAAGAGCAAGTCTTGGCCGCGCTTGTCACTACTTACCCGCATTGATGGATGCGGATAGCCTGCAATTAGGATTTTCTTCTACTGACTTCACCCGTATCACATCGTGAACTTGCGAATTCTTCCAACGTCAGTTCACAAGAGCTTATGACGCATCCTGTATGGGAAAACTCTCGACAAGCGTAAGTTAAGATAGGTGGAACTACTCGAAGACTAGGATTATCGCATGCAGTATCGTTCCGGAGTAGGAAGGCTGGAAAAGTAGTGACCTTTTTGTGTGACCAAACGTCTTCGTTCCTATTAATTGTGAAAACTTCTCAGTTTTAGCTTCATATGAATAATCATGCGGTTCCTAAATGTTAAACAATACTCCTTAGGGAACCAAAACCCTCCTTGATCTGAAGACTTTAATCTATAACATCTTATGACCTATTACCATATGGTTCTAGGGAGTTAATAGTGACGTGTAGCCGACTTGACTATTAAGTCCAATTGAAGGCATTCACATCAACCTCTGATACTTCACAACCTTTCGTAAGACTCTCCGTGAGGACGTTGATATTGCCAGGATATTTAGTATTTATTTCCTTGCTAGATCTACCTAGTAGGATTGTGCATTGAACCTCAGAGGAGAATCTCTTCTTGTTAATTTGGTTCAAATGTTAAATGACCTGATTGTGAAGCCAAAAATCTATTCATGAAACGACTCACTGATCTTGTCAAACCTGTTCTAACGTTGGGATAACTACTTGAATCTAAATCAAACCCGGTTGTTTGATGCCTAATCGACAACTTTCATCTTGGAATGCTCAGCTAAATAACTTTAAAATCCTCAAGACTCATACTACGAGTGCATCACACTCGGAAACAATATTAGCGATACTAAAATTTCGAGGACGAAATTTCTTTAAGGAGGGGAGAAAGTAACACCTCTGAAATCTAGCCCAATTAGAAAACTTAATGTATTGTAGGACCCAATAAAGATCCGGATTGAATTGGGCTTACCAAAGAAAACTTGGAAAAGAAACTAGCCTTTTTAGGCCCAATAGGCCCAATAAGGGCCCAAACTTATAAACAAGGCCCATTTAAGGCCCAATACCCATTTACCATCTAATTAAATAAGTGATCATAAGATAATAAATTAATTTGTGATTCGAAGCAACTACGATAAGAATCCAAACCAAAAACAGTTTCAAAACCTATACCGTGTAAAGTCCGGTAATCTAACGCGTACTAACGTCTGATTTACATCGGAACATACTTATAATGGTTTATACTCTTTTAAAATCATTGTTAATCATGATGCATACTGTAAACAGTACTTGCTAAAAGATCCTAACCAAACGTGTATAATCAGCTATGATACGTCGGAAAAACGCGAATACCGGATACTCCGGCATTTACGGACATCCGATACGACAACCAAGCCCTATAACGTCATAAATATATATCTAATTATTATATAATTATTATCATATTGTAAATTAGAGAGTGAGACGGTTATACAGGAGCAATGTGGTTCGAGTCGCGACTGAAGCGTGGACCGGCCTGCGAATAGGTCAAACCCGAGAGTTTGACCATAAATATACCAAATTGTTTAATTTCGAGCTGAAGTAATTAGATAAATCTATTATAGGTTTTCTAACGAGGTTTTATCCAAGAGACCGTTCAATACGCGATAACGAAGTTTTGGGGACGTATACGCGATTTTTAAATAAAGCCCACTCAAAAACCCTAGGTATATAAGCTATCTAACCCCTCATTTCTCATTTGAAACCCTAAAAACCCAGCAAAAATGCTCTCAAGAGGCTGCATGGCCGACTTCGCCGGAGCAGGCGGCGGCGCGGCGGTTTCTGGCCAAGTCTTGGCCTACCCCCCTAATCTCGACCTCCTGATCACGATGGCGATGTCGGTTTCTTCTAATTCGCAACGGTTTAGAAGATATGGAAGAAAGAAGGCAGCGGTGGCTAGGGTTCCGGCGAGTTTTCAGGCCGCCGGCGCCGGCGAGTGGCGGCGAGTGGCGGCGAGTGCCACTAATCCTTTTTTTCGTCTCGACGAGATCTTTCCAACGGTGGTAGCGGCGTTGTCTAACTCTTAACGGTTTGAAAGTTACGGGCGTTTGAAGGTGACGGCAGAAGGGTTTTGGCAATGAAGGTGGCTGTCGCGGCTGTGGCTGATGTTGTGGGCTGCGGTGGTCGATCAGTGGTTCCCGAAGGTGGCAGTTGAGGTGATGGCAGCTGTGATAGTTGGCTGTGAGCTATGGTTGTCGGGTTACTGGCGGTAGCCGGTTGCGGTTGGCGGTTGTCATGGTTGCTATGATATTGGCGGTGGATGTTACCGGTCGCGGGGTTGGTGTCGTTTAGTGATTGCCGAAGGGGGGGCTGCCACAGCAGGTAACGGGCCGAGGGTGATGGTGATTGTGGTAATGGTTGTCGGGTAACGATGGTGAGGATGGTGGATGTAATGATGGTGGTAATGTTGGTAAAGGCTAGTAGTGGTAAGCTAGGGCTGTGATTTTGGTTTCATGTTAGATGCTAGGCAAGATTCGGGGATTCAATGATGTTGGGTTAATTTCAGTGAGGATTCTAGCCGACTAGGAGGTTCTAGCAGTGACAAAGGCGGTTCATAGCGGACAGTGGCTACATGCGGTCGATATTGGTGGTAAAAGTCATAACCGAAGTGTATGGTGATGTTAAGCCATGATCCAAGCTGATGGTCAATTGAGGGCACGGGTAGTCAACAACAAGATCATGATGATATCAAGAGCAATACGAGTGGGTTAGCGAACGTGAACCGAGTGAAAGGTATAATCGCACGCGCAACACATTTGAAATTTAATTTATAATTTATATGCATGTTACTTGAGCTTTAATTATATAAAATACATAAGTTATAAAACGAAAGCGATCGCCACTTGAGATAATTATCTGATTTAAATGGATACTTCTAACATGAGACTTAAGTAGCAGCGATATTTATCAGAAATCAACCTAGATAGAAATATATGTATCATTACAATATAAGAAGGATTATAACATGTTAATGACGATACAACTCAATTTGATCCCATGTCACACTAAATCCATACAAGGCTTCGAGATGTAAAATACATACAAATACGATTGTGCATATACATATACAATAAATACATGGGTTAACCGACATATACACGTTTTTATTTAAGATAAAAGACTTAAATATACTATAATAATCCATCATCTTGTTACTATTCATAGTCGATCATCTAATTATTATTGGAATAAATATTATTTGTGTCACCCTTTTTATTAAATACATCGACAACTATTATCAATATTTGGATTACCCTAGCATCAATCAATTTAACATTATGATATAAGTGTAAGCATTATAAACATCATTTGGAACATTATAGATTACTTACTTTATCATTAAAAACTATCTATAAAGATTGGAAATCCTTGATATCAACCGTTTATGGCTACACTCTTTATGCAAAGAATCATTTTTCGGATAATGGCATTAATTAACCTAATATGCACGAGTGAGTGCATAACAATTGATAATTTCACAAGAAGCTAATCTACATCAATGATACTAATTGTTAACTTTAAGTTAACTAAAGAGCTCAACCGCACGCATGTAATGACATCGTGCTAATTCTAAACATGAATCTCATATGTTCTAATTAGGATTGCTTGTTTGGTGACCTTCACTTTTCTTTACCGAGCTCAGAATTTATATAAGGATACCAGGTGAGTTCTAGTGATTCCCCTTTTTACTACTGTTTTGGGGTGAAGCATGCTCTGTT
Source organism: Flaveria ramosissima (assembly GCA_025215565.1). Lineage (NCBI taxonomy): Eukaryota > Viridiplantae > Streptophyta > Magnoliopsida > Asterales > Asteraceae > Flaveria > Flaveria ramosissima. Next base: position 53,100,522 of record CM046037.1, read on the forward strand.
ATTTTTGAACTATAATTATGCTTTACTTGATGATTCTAAGTCGGATTTGTGGTTACCTGCTGATTCTTATATCATGATCATTAATTCTTTCGTGAACCGCTTGTTTTATATGGATAGATCTATTTGGGGAATCCCCCACACACAGTGGCTTCCGTTCCAGGAAGGTTACCCCACTGAGATCCTAAGGGGTCGTTGTGGCATGTAACAAGTTTTGTTAAGATACTATGGTGAACCATCCGGGCAGGTAGGGTTCACTGGTTTGGGGCTCAGTTCTTCCTTCTGGAATATCTGGTTAAACACAACTTTAGAAGAGGCCAACCGGGACTGAGTGCAGGGTTGATTATGATTTTCTCCCACGATGCTGAAACTATGATTCATTCATTTTTATCAAATGAGGATTTGTTAAATTCTTTTTGTTTTTAAACTTTAAGCACTTGAACTCACCAACTTTATGTTGACACAAAATCTTTTGAGCATGTCTTTCAGGTACAGCTAGGTAGATTAGCCGAGCTATAGAAGATATCCAAATCCGAAGCAAGAAGTGAGGGTAGGTGTTGAAGGAAAAAGGTCGAGCCTAGAAGCCTTAGTTACTGAAGCCTCAAGAAATATTGACAAAGAGATAGGTCATGATACCCATGGATTGTAGATTGAGGCACCTTGTAAACTGAAACTAAACCCATATCCTAATGTAAATATTGTGAGATGCATTGTATTAAACCATTTAGTTTCCGCTGCATTTTGGTTGTTGTTTACCAACCGTTACGTCCCGCCTCTCTGGGCCCGGGGTGTGACAGATTGGTATCAGAGCCAAAGGTTGTAGAGAAGTAGGTCTGCTTCGCGAGACCTAAACTACAACCATATGAACCCTATAGGACCACCATTGTAAGAAGACTTTTCCGGGTTTAGTTAAGCCAAGGTTATAGGAAAGTGGGTTTACTTCGAGACACCTAAGCTACAACCATAAATAGGACCAGCCTGGTAGGTTGTTTCCATGAATTAGTGATCTATAGTTTGCAACAGAATAGATTCCATTAAGGACCCTCGTCTTTAATCTATATACCTCATGGGATAGATACTATTAAGAATTCCCTACCCTATAAGAAACCTTGTTGCGTTAGAGTACTACCTATGATAGGTGCACCCGAGTAAAACTAAGAATATTTGGAATCTTTTGGAGTTGACTACTAGGACCCCTGAGCACTGGGACTAGGTATATTATGAATCAAAGATGTGCAAGTATATTAAGACTTAAATTCTGGGGAGATACTTATCTGATTGCACAACTGACTTTTAACATTATATGAAACAACATCTATTATTTTTATACTTGATACGACCTTGTGTCGTTATATGAAACAACTGCTATTAGTTGAATACTTGATACGACCTTGTGTCGTTATATGAAACAACTGCTATTAGTTGAATACTTGATACGACTTGTGTCGTTACATGAGACAACTGCTTTAGTGATACTTGTTTATATGATTCATACATATGATGATACTTGTTGGAATACAGTGATAGGATAGCAACCCTGATGCCTTTTTGTTTGATCTGCTCCCTATTATAGCTTGTACCTGATTGCTCATTACCTGGTTTGTTGAACTGTACTTTGAAAATGGTTGGGTTAGCAAGAATGTTAGCGTAACTAGAATCTAAATGTGCTTAATTGCAAATGATGATTAAATGAAAATTTTAACTCCAGGACCTAATTACATAAAACTTGAAACTTATGATGGGAACAACTAGAATGATAGTGTAAGGTAAATTGATGATTACGGGTGCACACGTAATGGTGAATTTACAGGTACCCTTGAATTCTGGTGGGCCCTGTCATGTAAACTAATGTCAAGGTATAACACTCAAGGAACTAGAACATTCAAGATTAAACACCAATATCCAATATATATTCAACATTTACAGATTTAAAACTTCCATGCTGAGAGAAACCATTTAACTCTTGAAGAGCTACCAAGGACAATATTGTAGTAACTATCAATTTTCTTTCTCTCTCTTTCTTTGTTTTGCTCTCCTATTGGAAGTATAATGATACAACTATCCAACCCAGGAGATCATCAAATGTTGTTTCAAACCCATCCAGTTTCGTGCTGAAAGTATGGCACTTCACCTAAGTTGTCTGTGTACTTTAGCCGCGCTGTTTTTCGCGATGTCTGAAAATTTCTTCCTACCTAACATAGAACTTGACAAAACTTCCTCAACATAGTAAGGGACCCTCTAACGTATTGGTTGCAGCCGAGAATATACTGGAGTAACAGAATTACGAGAAGCACCTATTGTGATCAATGGCATAAAGGACTTGTCACTTCCTTCTTCCCTAGTAGCTCACACTTCATAGGACATTCTGGAGTCTAGAATACCTCTGATCTTTTTCTCAAAGTCCTTGATGAATATAACTTCTCAACACCTATTCATGGTAATAGAACCCCTTAACCCAAGCACTATTCTTAATATCAGCTTCGATAGTAATTAACCATCGTTTTTCATAGTACTATGCTTGCAAAATCCTTCATCATCCTCAACTGTTAGTCACCCGGTGACAAACTTCGATCGTAACATAAGTTGAACTATTTTGACCATGCTTTTAACTGGCCGTGTTCTTGGTAACCTTTTGTGTGCCAGAATAAGTAGGAAATGAAACCTCATCCTATAGCCCCAATTTCCACAAAGATGAATAGCCCGAGTGCCCAAGGTTATTCGCCGAGAAAATTTGATCTTCGAGCTTTCGAAGCAAAAATCTGAGTCCACAATGTTGGTGAATTCCCTGTTTTCACACATTTTGTTCCAGACTTATTCTTTATTAAACTCTTGGACTAATGAATGGTGATGAATCCGTGAGTCATCTCTACCTCAAGAGCTCTACTATTTGGGTGATGAATTCGTGAAGCGAGAGCAAAGAATCACAAAGTTAGATTACAATCCTGATGTTATATAAGGGGTTAATAGAGTGGTAGATAGTTCCCTATCTACTAATAAGCACCTTAACGAAGTTTTAGAACCCTATCAAGTCAAGATGCCGATGAGAACAAATAATTCATGCGGGAAGACTCTCAGTTGGAGCTGAGAGGAATGTGTTGCTCCAAAAGATGTATTAAGAAGCATTGAAGATCAGCTACAAGAAATCTCATGTGCTAAATCACTTGAGGTCCAACTACGACGTAGTAATGAAACATGCAGAAGATAGTAGGCGAGAAAGACCAGCATAGCAATAACCAGTCGTAAGCATTAAATATTTTCCCCTCTAAATTTCTAAACCTTTTATAGAGCAATTCACCAATAGCATACCCTAGTAAACTCCGTACGTTGAAATCCGAGCCAGAAGGCTTACTATCATATTTCAGTGGAACAATTGATAGGCCTATAAGTAACTAGGTTTTAGATGAGGATTACTTGTTGCACGAATGGACCCCCTACAGGGTACGGTTACTTTGGAGAAAGGGAAGCGAGAAAGAGGTCATCTAGAAGGTTGACCTTGATTGGAAAGCACTACAAGGGAATTAGTGGAAGAATATACAACGATTCTATAGATAAGATGACAGCTGGAGTTGCCCTAAAGGAAGGTGAATCGGAGAGAAGTAGTAATGTATGGTGGTATGAAATTCGAAATATGTTAAGAAGCTCGTGGAAGGAAGGGAGATCTGACAACTATTAGATAAACGGTTCATAAGACATAGTGTCTCACATTGAAGAACCCTAATACACTTTGAGGGAAGTGGAATGGAATGCTCTTAATATGGACAAACTATCAAGAGTTGAATAAAGTTACCTTGAAGAAGTGATAACCCCTTTTCCAGAATTGTTAACCTGCTTAATCAGTTGTAAGATACTGACTACACTTCTAATGCTATGAGCCGGGTATATGAGTGATAAAGACGTTACCAAGGATTGCATTTAAAATACATTATAGTCAATAGGAAAATCACATTCAAGCTTGTTTAGGCTGGCTCACACACTCACGGTATTCATGAGCCTGATGAAAGGGATTCAGTAAGTCATACGTAGGCATGCTTGTTATCTCGACATTGCTAGTAAGCATGAAATTCGAGACAATTTGCTAAAATTTGGGGCTATCTAAGTCCGAGAAGTAGTAAAAACTCATTGAGTTATGTCAACGTTTAGGGTTAAGCGAAAATTTTAGGAGGATCAATAAAAGCTTCACTCGAGCAGCTATACAACTGGCGTCGTAATCCCAAGAATATGCCAAATCCGTTTGGACACGGATCAGAAGGCTTAAGATGTGTGTTGGTGCAATGATACAAGACAAGCTTCTAGCCGCCCGACAATTTAAGAAACACGTGAAGAGTTACATTATACAGAAACTGGAACTATGGGGCGCGACTTTTACAAAATAAAATATGCATTTGGACACATTAGCTGTACTACTCTCCCGACTACCCATTAGAATACTAGTTCAAACACCATAGGGTGATCATCAATCGGTAATATCAGCCGCATTGACAAGTGCGGATAGGAGGCCGTCATCTGCATTTGTCCTAAGATGCTCGCATTTCTAAATGTGAAGAGCAAGTCTTGGCCGCGCTTGTCACTACTTACCCGCATTGATGGATGCGGATAGCCTGCAATTAGGATTTTCTTCTACTGACTTCACCCGTATCACATCGTGAACTTGCGAATTCTTCCAACGTCACTTCACAAGAGCTTATGACGCATCCTGTATGGGAAAACTCTCGACAAGCGTAAGTTAAGATAGGTAGAACTACTCGAAGACTAGGATTATCGCATGCAGTATCGTTCCGGAGTAGGAAGGCTGGAAAAGTAGTGACCTTTTTGTGTGACCAAACCTCTTTGTTCCTATTAATCGTGAAAACTTCTCAGTTTTAGCTTCATAGGAATAATCATGCGGTTCCTAAATGTTAAACAATACTCCTTAGGGAACCAAAACCCTCCTTGATCTGAAGACTTTAATCTATAACATCTTATGACCTATTACCATATGGTTCTAGGGAGTTAATAGTGACGTGTAGCCGACTTGACTATTAAGTCCAATTGAAGGCATTCACATCAACCTCTGATACTTCACAACCTTTCGTAAGACTCTCCGTGAGGACGTTGATATTGCCAGGAATTTTAGTATTTATTTCCTTGCTAGATCTACCTAGTAGGATTGTGCATTGAACCTCAGAGGAGAATCTCTTCTTGTTAATTTGGTTCAAATGTTAAATGACCTGATTGTGAAGCCAAAAATCTATTCATGAAACGACTCACTGATCTTGTCAAACCTGTTCTAACGTTGGGATAACTACTTGAATCTAAATCAAACCCGGTTGTTTGATGCCTAATCGACAACTTTCGTCTTGGAATGCTCAGCTAAATAACTTTAAAATCCTCAAGACTCATACTACGAGTGCATCACACTCGGAAACAATATTAGCGATACTAAAATTTCGAGGACGAAATTTCTTTAAGGAGGGGAGAATGTAACACCTCTGAAATCTAGCCCAATTAGAAAACTTAATGTATTATAGGACCCAATAAAGGTCCGGATTGAATTGGGCTTACCAAAGAAAACTTGGAAAAGAAACTAGCCTTTTTAGGCCCAATAGGCCCAATAAGGGCCCAAACTTATAAACAAGGCCCATTTAAGGCCCAATACCCATTTACCATCTAATTAAATAAGTGATCATAAGATAATAAATTAATTTGTGATTCGAAGCAACTACGATAAGAATCCAAACCAAAAACAGTTTCAAAACCTATACCGTGTAAAGTCCGGTAATCTAACGCGTACTAACGTCTGATTTACATCGGAACATACTTATAATGGTTTATACTCTTTTAAAATCATTGTTAATCATGATGCATACTGTAAACAGTACTTGCTAAAAGATCCTAACCAAACGTGTATAATCAGCTATGATACGTCGGAAAAACGCGAATACCGGATACTCCGGCATTTACGGACATCCGATACGACAACCAAGCCCTATAACGTCATAAATATATATCTAATTATTATATAATTATTATCATATTCTAAATTAGAAAGTTAGGCGGTTATCCAGGAGCAATGTGGTTCGAGTCGCGACTGAAGCGTGGACCGGCCTGCGAATAGGTCAAACCCGAGAGTTTGACCATAAATATACCAAATTGTTTTATTTCGAGCTGAAGTAATTAGATAAATCTATTATAGGTTTTCTAACGAGGTTTTATCCAAGAGACCGTTCAATACGCGATAACGAAGTTTTCGGGACGTATACGCGATTTTTAAATAAAGCCCACTCAAAAACCCTAGGTATATAAGCTATCTAACCCCTCATTTCTCATTTGAAACCCTAAAAACCCAGCAAAAATGCTCTCAAGAGGCTGCATGGCCGACTTCGCCGGAGCAGGCGGCGGCGCGGTGGCGGCGCGGCGGTTTCTGGCCAAGTCCTGGCCTACCCCCCCTAATCTCGACCTCTTGATCACGATGGCGGTGTCGGTTTCTTCTAATTCGCAACGGTTTGGAAGATATGGAAGAAAGAAGGCAGCGGTGGCTAGGGTTCCGGCGAGTTTTCAGGCCGCCGGCGCCGGCGAGTGGCGGCGAGTGGCGGCGAGTGCCACCAATGCTTTTTTTCGTCTCGACGAGATCTTTCCAACAGTGGTAGCGGCGTTGTCTAACTCTTAACGGTTTGAAAGTTACGGGCGTTTGAAGGTGACGGCAAAAGGGTTTTGGCAATGAAGGTGGCTGTCGCGGCTGTGGCTGATGTTGTGGGCTGTGGTGGTCGATCAGTGGTTCCCGAAGGTGGCAGTTGAGGTGATGGCAGCTGTGATAGTTGGCTATGAGCTATGGTTGTCGGGTTACTGGCGGTAGCCGGTTGCGGTTGGCGGTTGTCATGGTTGCTATGATATTGGCGGTGGATGTTACCGGTCGCGGTGGTGGTGTCGTTTAGTGATTGCCGAAGGGGGGGCTGCCACAGCAGGTAACGGGCCGAGGGTGATGGTGATTGTGGTAATGGTTGTCGGGCTGGTGAGGATGGTGGATGTAATGATGGTGGTAATGTTGGTAAAGGCTAGTAGTGGTAAGCTAGGGCTGTGATTTTGGTTTCATGTTAGATGCTAGGCAAGATTCGGGGATTCGGTGATGTTGGGTTAATTTCAGTGAGGATTCTAGCCGACTAGGAGGTTCTAGCAGTGACAAAGGCGGTTCATAGCAGACAGTGGCTACATGCGGTCGTTATTGGTGGTAAAAGTCATAACCGAAGTGTATGGTGATGTTAAGCCATGATCCAAGCTGATGGTCAATTGAGGGCACGGGTAGTCAACAACAAGATCATGATGATATCAAGAGCAATACGAGTGGGTTAGCGAACGTGAACCGAGTGAAAGGTATAATCGCACGCGCAACACATTTGAAATTTAATTTATAATTTATATGCGTGTTACTTGAGCTCTAATTATATAAAATACATAAGTTATAAAACGAAAGCGATCGCCACTTGAGATAATTATCTGATTTAAATGGATACTTCTTGTAGGATTCGATGTGGCCAAGACACTTAGAATATTGATGTGGTTAGTACGTTATGATCCAAGTCGGGTTATACCCAATAACAAGCTTAGCAAACACCAAATAATATTTATTGATGATATGATCATGCAATAAAATATTAACACCAATTTGGAAAATGGGTTTTCTAAACAAGTTGCATATGACATGGAAGAATTTATTAGGATATTTTGTTCAGTGATATTATTTGTAATGTTATTTATATTAGTTAGATGACATTACAAATTAATAATGGCTATATATGTTATACAATTAATTGGTTAGTTGTATACATTTTCTAAGAGGACCAAATTACAAGACCCACAACTTGTGTATTGTGTTTAATAAAAAAAAGGGGGGAACCCTTTTTCAAATGAATTTTTCGGCCCCCTCCCCTTGTTTCTATTGGACCACTTTTCTTGAAAAGACAATACACAATTAAGGGGTCTTGAAAGTACTTGTTCCAGCCATTATCATTCTATAGACATGCAACAAAGAAACTCTCTCTTTTGCTCTCTCTTGTTCACGGAAATAAGCAGCAGAAGATTGCTTTTTTGAGCTTCATCTTGGTGTATCTCTACCTAGCAAGAGTGGTGTTTGTACAAGGCTTGGGGTATAAACACTTGAGGGTTCCTTTCTTGGAACTTTGGGGTCGATTCTATCTTCTAACATCATCAAAGTTGCTGCTCAAACTCACGGTTTTTGGAAGCCTTAATTTGGCAGCTTATATTTGGTGTTTTGGAGTCCAAATCCAAGCAAGTGCGAAGGTAACTCAAAGCTTTGTGGGAGTCGACGTTAGAGGAAGTCCAACTTGGAAGCTTTGGCAACATTTCAGCCTTCAAACTCCCTTCATTCATCAACATCTAACTGCTGGAAGGAGGTAGTATTTGGCAGCCCTTTGAGGTTGCCATATTGTGTTATTATATGTACACATAGCTTGTCTATTCACATAAGAATGATCCTTTTGTTTGGGTTTGTTTTTCTACATTAAATGGACACCAAGAACATGAAATATTCAGCTTATAAATGGGTTTTAAAGCTATATATATGTCCGCTGCGTTTTTCTGAAAGTTTAAATGGTTAAACTTGGTTTTATGTTCTTGCAAACCCGACAATGGCATCTAGAGCCGGTTATGTGGATGACTTGCTTGTGTTGTTCTTTAAAATTGGTTTTAAAGGATGTTTATAGACATTTTTTAGGCTGTTTTTGGGCTGTTATTGTTTGGTTGTATGATTCCCCAACTTTCAAGGTCATATCACACATGCTAGTGATTAGATCTTGAAAGATACATATCTTGATGTGTTGATTGTTTGGACAATATTTAAAACCAAAAATTTCAGTTTATGTTGGCTGAAATTTGGTGGTTTTAAAAGGGGTTTCATTAGGTGTTTTGATGTTATGATCATTGGATGATAAAGTGCATAACCTAGCCATTGACCTTGTGATGTTTGGATGCTTGTGTTGGTTGTATTCATTCATTCAATTTGGTTGTAATATTTGTGTTTATTCATTTGGGTTGTAATTATTCATTCATTTGGTTATGTAATAATAGATTAGGTTCATTTCCTTTACTAGAAAAATGTATTAGGATACAATTTTGTAAAAGGAAGATGTACAAGATCAAGACCCAAAGATGGACACAAAGACACAAGAAACATGGAGCATTTGGATGCGGTTTCTAGTGGGAGGTTCTTGGAACCTTTATGATATGTTTGACCCTTAGAAAGACCAAAGACAACACTTGTGATGGCAAACAAGTGTTGTCAACATAAGGGCTATGGTTATGCACATATGATTGTTAATGTTTATGCTTGGTTGATTGTTTGTTGTCTTGATTGTTTGGTTGATATTTGGATATTCAAAACAAACTCATTAACAAACTTAACAAGCTGAAAATTGATGATTATTAAAGGTTCATAAAAGATTATTAAAATGATTTAATGATTTTAAAGATTAAAATAGGTTTTAATCAAAGAACTATAGGGTATCTTGTATTTGAAAGCATGCAAATACAAGTACATAGAGTTTTCTAAACTAGAATTTTGAAACCTCTAAACTTTTTTTTACAAACAAGATCAACACCGTCCTTTTACACAACACTTGAGTCACTTGGGAACTCTTAGTGGGATAAAGGTCACCTAACCATTTTGAGGGAACTTGTGACTTGAGGTGAGAATGCCTTATTTGTGGGATAAAGGTCACCTAACCACTTGTTTTGGCAAACTCACACGTGGGTGTAAGTAGGGTGTCTTGATTTGCAAATCATGTCAAATGGATCACCTACGATGTGGTTTCCAAATTGTGTTGATGGGATTAACATGCCGACTTTACATATGATGTTTCAAGTCGATCCCATATTTCTAGAAGTTGCAAATGGTTGCAATCGTCAATCGTTGACCACCTTATTAATTTAAATAGTGGGATAAAGGTCACCTAACCACAATTTAAATGTAATGTTGGGTTCTAGATTTTAATATAAAATTGTCCTTAAAAGGCATTAAATATTAAAATTAGCAATATCGAAAATACTAAAATTGATCTTTGTTAAATTTTGTAGATGGCCACCAATAATGAAAATCACGATAACTCGTCCGCGTCAAACCAATCCCTACGAGCGAACCTTCAAAAGGAACGTCTAAACCATAACAACTTCATCGATTGGTATCGAAACTTGAGAATTGTTCTCAAGCAAGAGAGACGATCGTACGTTTTAGACGACTCTATCCCCGATCAACCTAGCGAGGATGATCAGGAGGCCTTTAACGATTGGTTGAAGTACACTGAGGACTCCGTCCAAGTGTCTTGTCTCTTGCTAGCGAGCATGACTCCGGATCTCCAAAAGGAGTATGAACATCACGGAGCATATGACATGATAACCCAGCTGAAGGAAACGTTCCAACAGCAAGCGAGGGTTGAGCGCTTCGAAACGGTTCGAGCACTCCATGCATGTCGTATGGACGACAATCAATCTGTTTCATCTTATGTACTTAAGATGAAAAGTCACATTGACCGCCTCGAGAGGCTTAATTGTCCCGTCTCGAAGGAATTGGCCACGGATTTGATCCTCAATGGCCTTACCAAGAGGTTCGAGACATTCGTGTTGAACTACAACATGAATGCTTGGGACAAAAGCATTGGTGAGCTTCACTCAATGCTCAAAACGGCCGAGGCGGCCATGGGTAAAAGGGTTTTACCCGTTCTCACCATCAATGAAGGTGGGAACAAGAAAAGGCCTTATCCCGCACCCAAGGCAAAGGTTGCCAAGGGTAAGGGACCCGTTTGGGGAAAGGGGAAAGGGGTGGTAAGGGTACCACCCAAACCCCAAGAGAAAAAGCAAAAGGTTGCTACTAACGACCCATGCTTCAAGTGTGGGGAGATTGGACATTGGGCAAGGAATTGTCCCGTCCATCTCCAAGAGTTGAAAGCAAAGAGGGATGCCGGGCAGACCTCAGGTACAATATACATGATCCATATTGATTTAAACATGATATCCTCTAACACATGGGTATTAGATACCGGATGTGGAACTCACATTTGCAATTTGTTGCAGGGGTTCAAAAGAAGTAGTGACTTCAAGAAAGGGGATGTAAGCCTCTACATGGGCAATGGGGCTAAAGTTCAAGTTGAAGCCCGTGGTGACTACATCTTGAAACTTCCAAATGGTTTGGAAGTGATTTTGAACAACGTTTTGTATGCTCCTAGTTTGACTAGGAATATTATCTCTGTAGCCCTGTTAAAACAATTTGGATATGTATTATCCTTTATTGAAAATGATATTCATGTTTCTTTAAATGGTATGTTCTATTTTAAAGCTATTCCCATTAATGGTATTTATGAATTGGTTCATGAAAATACTTCAAATAGCTCATTGTACCAAACTAACACCAAGAAACTCAAGTTGGACTTGAGTGATCCCTATCTTTGGCATTGTCGTCTTGGCCATATAAACAAGAAACGTTTACAAACACTTCAAAAGAATGGTCTTTTAAAAACAAATGAATGTGATTCATTTGATGTTTGTGAGTCTTGTTTACAAGGTAAGATGACTAAGGCACCCTATAGTGGAACTACCGAAAGGGCAAAAGATTTATTAGGAATCATACATTCGGATGTATGTGGTCCTTTTAAGCCAATGACTAGGAATGGTGAAAGATACTTCATTACCTTTACCGACGATTATAGTCGCTATGGGTATGTGTACTTATTAAGGCACAAAGATGAAGCTTTTGAAATGTTCAAAATCTTCAAGAATGAAGTTGAAAATCAACTCAATAAGTCAATTAAAGTTCTCCGTACCGATAGAGGAGGTGAATACCTAAGTGATGTTTTTCAAGATCATCTTAGGAGTTGTGGGATTGTCTCACAACTCACTCCACCTGGAACACCACAACATAATGGTGTGTCTGAGAGGAGGAATCGAACCTTATTGGATATGGTCCGATCTATGATGGCTAGAAGCACATTACCTCTATCATTTTGGGGTTTCGCTCTGCTCTCCGCGGCCCGTATTCTAAATATGGCCCCAACCAAAAAGGTGGAAAGGACACCTTTTGAGATATGGCATGGAAGGGTTCCATCCCTATCATACTTAAGGGTCTGGGGTTGTGAGGCTTATGTTAAGACTCCCACCCCAAACAAATTGGAAGTCCGATCCACCAAGTGTATCTTTATTGGATATCCTAGAGATTCTATGGGATATTATTTCTATGATCCACTGGAACAAAAGGTATTTGTTGCCAGAAAGGGTGAGTTCTTAGAAGCAAAGTTCCTTATGGAAGGAACTAGCAGTAGAACAGTGGATCTTGAGGAGGATCAAGAACCACAACCCGATGCACGTTTGGTTGAAACTAGCACTCAACATGAGGATGCTGAGGATGATCAAATGGTTGATCAATACACGCAAAACGTTCGCAGAAGTGGTAGAACTAGTAATCCACCTGAAAGATACGGATTTTTCATGGATGGATGCTATGTGGTAGATTCAGATGAACCAACCACATACCATGATGCAGTGTCCAATTTGGATTGTGACAAATGGCTTGAGGCCATGAACGTTGAGATGCAATCCATGTATGACAATCAAGTTTGGGAACTTGTTGAACCACCTCTTAATTCCAAGGTAGTTGGAAGTAAGTGGGTTTTCAAGAAGAAAACCGATATGCATGGAAACTTGGATACTTATAAAGCTAGACTTGTAGCAAAGGGTTTCACTCAAACTCAAGGGGTTAATTATGATGAAACCTTCTCACCTGTTGCGATGCTAAAGTCTATAAGGATATTGTTTGTCATAGCTGCTCATTATGATTATGAGATTTGACAAATGGATGTCAAAACCGCTTTCCTAAATGGATATCTTGAGGAAGATGTCTATATGGTTCAGCCTGAAGGTTTTGTCGATCCAATACATCCTAATAAAGTATGCAAGTTAAAGAAATCGATCTATGGATTGAAACAAGCATCGAGAAGCTGGAATCACCGTTTTGATGAGGAAGTAAAGAAATTTGGTTTCATCAAAAACGCTGATGAGGCTTGTGTGTATAAGAAGGCTAGTGGGAGCACAGTAACTTTCCTAGTATTGTATGTTGATGACATACTACTATTTGGAAATGACATTCCAACCTTGGAAGGTGTAAAAACCTGGCTTGGAAGTTGTTTTTCCATCAAGGATCTTGGTGAAGCCGCCTATATTCTAGGAATAAAGATCTATAGGGATAGATCAAGGCGGTTGATTGGTTTGAATCAAAGTGCATACATTGATAAGATCTTGAAAAGGTTCAAGATGGAGAACTCTAAGAAAGGTACCATACCTATTCAAAGAGGAACGATATTGAGTACGACTCAATGTCCAAGCTCAAAGGATGAGCAAGATAAAATGAAGGCAATCCCATATGCATCTGCTATTGGATCCATCATGTATGCAATGATATGCACTCGACCGGACGTGTCATGCGCTTTGAGCATGACAAGCCGTTACCAGCAAAATCCTGGAAACAGTCATTGGATGGCTGTTAAGAACATACTTAAGTACCTAAGGAGGACAAGAGATATGTTCCTGATCTATGGATCTGGTGACGAGGAGCTCGTTGTAAAAGGTTACACGGATGCGAGTTTCCAAACCGATCGTGACGATTCACGGTCACAATCGGGATACATTTTCATTCTAAATGGAGGAGCTGTCTCTTGGAAGAGCTCCAAGCAGGATGTGGTGGCTCTATCAACTACAGAATCAGAATACGTCGCCGCCTCATTGGCAGCTCAAGAAGCTGCATGGTTGAAGAAATTCATTGCCGATCTAGGGGTTGTCCCTTCCATTCAGGACCCCCTAGAGATCTTTTGTGATAACGAGGGTGCGATTGCTCAAATCAAGGAACCTCGTGCTCATCAAAAGACTAGGCACATTGAGCGGAGATTCAACTACATACGAGATGAAGTTGAAAGGGAAAGATATGTATTCGCAAAGTTCACACGGATCAAAACATTGCGGATCCTCTCACGAAGCTCCTTGAAAAAGCAAAGCATGAAGTCATACTTGTGCCATGGGACTTCGATATATTTTCTATGATTGGATATGTGGACTCTGTATGAACTTTGTATTTGGATATGTGGAACTATTATTTATTGTACTAAAATTAAAATGTTTTATATAATTTGAATTAAACAAGTTATAATGTTTCCAATTTAGCATGTTTAATCCATGAGTAAATTGTTACTCTAAATGTCCGTAGTCGTTCATACTTGTGGGAACAAGTGGAGGTAAGATTATTATGAACTTGGATTGGTTGATATTCATAAGGATGAATATAGAGCAATGGGTTGCTACCAAGGTTCATAGATATTTGTGGGATACAAATATTGGACTAACCCGCATCTCAAATTTTACTACATGGAATCTTATTGATTGATCATAAGTAATTTTGAGTGGTAAAGGCGAATATCATTTGGTATCCTCCGACCTGAGACACATATTGGTTTTGGATATTCACCAAGTATTACACCTTGAGCTATTCTTCACTGTCCTGAAATAGTAGACAGTACATAAGGATATGTTCAGGTATAACACGAGGTGTTTGTGAGAAACGTATGTAGTCAAGATGGAATTTGTTCCTTTATTCGTTGAGAGTTAGATGTCTAAGGCCTGATTAAGTTAAATCAACAAGGAATGATCATTCTGTGTCCTTGGATTTAACATGACATCTGTAACAAAAGGATAGATGATTGATTCACCTAAATCATTTCAAGTAGGGCACTTGAAAGGAGATGATGTTTTGAATGGCATAAGTCATGCGTATTAAGGGTAGTAACCGTTGTTAGGCGGTGGTATTACTGCTTGCATCAATCTTCTATGAATCTTGGGCAAGTGGGAGATTGTAGGATCGATGTGCCCAAGACACTAGAATATTGATGTGGTTAGTACGTTGATCCAAGTCGGGTTATACCCAATAACAAGCTTAGCAAACACCAAATAATATTATTGATGATATGATCATGCAATAAAATATAACACCAATTTGGAAAATGGGTTTTCTAAACAAGTTGCATATGACATGGAACAATTTATTAGGATATTTTGTTCAATGATATTATTTGTAATGTTATTATATTAGTTAGATGACATTACAAATTAATAATGGCATATATGTTATACATTAATTGGTTAGTTGTATACATTTTCTAGAGGACCAAAGTACAAGACCCACAACTTGTGTATTGTGTTTAATAAAAAAAAGGGGGGAACCCTTTTTCAAATGAATTTTCGGCCCCCCCCCTGTTTCTATTGGACCATTTTTCTTGAAAAGACAATACACAATTAAGGGGTCTTGAAAGTACTTGTTCCAGCCATTATCATTCAATAGAACATGCAACAAAGAAACTCTCTCTTTTGCTCTCTCTTGTTCACGGAAATAGCAGCAGAAGATTGCTTTTTTTGAGCTTCATCTTGGTGTATCTATACCTAGCAAGAGTGGTGTTTGTACAAGGCTTGGGTGGTATAGGGTCACTTGAGGGTTCCTTTCTTGGAACTTTGGGGTCGATTCTATCTTCTAACATCATCAAAGTTGCTGCTCAAACTCACGGTTTTTGGAAGCCTTAATTTGGCAGCTTATATTTGGTGTTTTGGAGTCCAAATCCAAGCAAGTGCGAAGGTAACTCAAAGCTTTGTGGGAGTCGACGTTAGAGGAAGTCCAACTTGGAAGCTTTGGCAACATTTCAGCCTTCAAACTCCCTTCATTCATCAACATCTAACTGCTGGAAGGAGGTAGTATTTGGCAGCCCTTTGAGGTTGCCATATTGTGTTATTATATGTACACATAGCTTGTCTATTCACATAAGAATGATCCTTTTGTTTGGGTTTGTTTTTCTACATTAAATGGACACCAAGAACATGAAATATTCAGCTTATAAATGGGTTTTAAAGCTATATATATGTCCGCTGCGTTTTTCTGAAAGTTTAAATGGTTAAACTTGGTTTTATGTTCTTGCAAACCCGACACTTCTAACATGAGACTTAAGTAGCAGCGATATTTATCAGAAATCAACCTAGATAGAAATATATGTATCATTACAATATAAGAAGGATTATAACATGTTAATGACGATACAACTCAATTTGATCCCTTGTCAAACTAAATCCATACAAGGCTTCGAGATGTAAAATACATACAAATACGATTGTGCATATACATATACAATAAATACATGGGTTAACCGACATCTACACGTTTTTATTTAAGATAAAAGACTTAAATATACTATAATAATCCATCATCTTGTTACTATTCATAGTCGATCATCTAATTATTATTAGAATAAATATTATTTGTGTCACACTTTTTATTAAATATATCGACAACTATTATCAATATTTGGATTACCCTAGCATCAATCAATTTAACATTATGATATAAGTGTAAGCATTATAAACATCATTTGGAACATTATAGATTACTTACTTTATCATTAAAAACTATCTATAAAGATTGGAAATCCTTGATATCAACCGTTTATGGCTACACTCTTTATGCAAAGAATCAATTATCGGATAATGGCATTAATTAACCTAATATGCACGAGTGAGTGCATAACAATTGATAATTTCACAAGAAGCTAATCTACATCAATGATACTAATTGTTAACTTTAAGTTAACTAAAGAGCTCAACCGCACGCATGTAATGACATCGTGCTAATTCTAAACATGAATCTCATATGTTCTAATTAGGATTGATTGTTTGGTGACCTTCGCTTTTCTTTACCGAGCTCAGAATTTATATAAGGATACCAGGTGAGTTCTAGTTATTCCCCTTTTTACTACTGTTTTGGGGTGAAGCATGCTCTGTTATTTTTGAACTATAATTGTGCTTTACTTGATGATTCTAAGTGGGATTTGTGGTTACCTGCTGATTCTTATATCATGATCATTAATTCTTTCGTGAACCGCTTGTTTTACATGGATAGATCTATTTGGGGAATCCCCCACACACAGTGGCATCCGTTCCAGGAAGGTTACCCCACTGAGATCCTAAGGGGTCGTTGTGGCATGTAACAAGTTTTGTTAAGATACTATGGTGAACCATCCGGGCAGGTAGGGTTCACTGGTTTGGGGCTCAGTTCTTCCTTCGGGAATATCCGGTTAAACACAACTTTAGAAGAGGCCAACCGGGACTGAGTGCAGGGTTAATTATGATTTTCTCCCACGATGTTGAAACTATGATTCATTCATTTTTATCAAATGAGGATTTGTTAAATTCTTTTTGTTTTTAAACTTTAAGCACTTGAACTCACCAACTTTATGTTGACACAAAATCTTTTGAGCATGTCTTTCAGGTACAGCTAGGTAGATTAGCCGAGCTATAGAAGATATCCAAATCCGAAGCAAGAAGTGAGGGTAGGTGTTGAAGGAAAAAGGTCGAGCCTAGAAGCCTTAGTTACTGAAGCCTCAAGAAATATTGACAAAGAGATAGGTCATGATACCCATGGATTGTAGATTGAGGCACCTAGTAAACTGAAACTAAACCCATATCCTAATGTAAATATTGTGAGATGCATTGTATTAAACCATTTAGTTTCCGCTGCATTTTGGTTGTTGTTTACCAACCGTTACGTCCCGCCTCTCTGGGCCCGGGGTGACACCTTTTCTTGCTGCTTTGAGGAAAATCCAATCTTCTGGAACAATAAATCCTGGCTTAAGAATGTAACAGTTAGTATCATCAAACAATGTAGTATAATTTTGATCACAAATTTGAGACACACTAAGTAGATTATACTGTAAATTTTTACAGTAATTTACTTTATCAATTTTGAGTACACCATTTGTTATCATTCCTTCACCAACAATTTTACCTCCCATTTTATCCCCACCAAATGCCACATAAGAAGCATTTTTATGTTTGAAATCATGGAGAAGAGAACAGTTTCCTGTCATATGCCTGGAACAACCACTGTCAACATACCACTTGTTGTCAGCTCTCCAATATTGTTCCTGCATTCAGAAAAGAAAATCAGTTAGAAGTGACAACCCATGTCTTAGTGATCTTGGGTTTGTCAACAGGGTCTAAAACAGTTACTCTATCATGAACAATTTTTGAAGTTTCAGTTTTAGATTTGATTGATTCATTCTGATTTGATTTTGATGAGGATGATTCTGCTGATTGGGATGTTGATGAAGTAGATTAATGATTCACAATTTCTGCTTGACTCAGATCAACTTCATTTGTTTGAGTCTTTTGTTTTGATAATGAACCTTTAAATGTCTCACTATCTTTTGTTTTTGAAAGAGGTATATGAATCCCCTTTTCAAATTTATCAAAGAATGAATCATCATCCTTTGATTCCTTATCTTACAAATCTACTCTTTTGTGGGGTGTTTTTGATTGCTGAAAAGTTGATATTTTCTTCAATATATGAACACTTGATGATGTTTTGTCCTTTGATTTTGACTTTGATTTTTGTTCATATTTCTTCAGTTTTGAATCCTTTGCAGAATCAGTAGATTGAGAATCTGATTCAGACTTATCTGATTCTTTCTTCTTTGAGCCTTTTGTCTTGTTCTTTTTGTTAAAATAACATTCCTGTGTGGAATGATTATTTTTGTTGCAGATAGCACAATGTTTGTTGAAGTAGCAATCAGATGTCATGTGATTGTTCATATTGCAAATAGAGCCATAGCTGCTGAAGTAACAATCTTCAGTATTGTGATTTTTCATATCACACCATTTGCAATACTTTTCTTCTGATTCTTTCTCAGAATCATTCTTTTTGTTTGCTGACTTTTGTTGTTATTCTTTCTTCTTCAGCTTTGGATGTGCTTCTCCTTTTTCCACTTTGTGCACATTTTGATTGTTTGTTGGTGAATTCCTCTTCCGTAGATCAGCAGCGGAAGTTTTCTTTTTCAGTTGATGATCTGATGATAACTTTTTCTTTCCTTTTTCTTTGAATTTCTCTTTTTCTTCAGTGATGACAGATTCATCATTCAATTTCTTGGACGAGTCTTGCAAACTTAGTTCTTGAACACCTTCATTCAATTGAGCTATTCTCTTGCAGATGGTCTTCAGCATGTTTCTTTGTTTAGGAGGATATGGCAACTTTGTTTCTTCAAGCACTTTTGGAATATGTGTTTTAAGATGAACATTCTTACCAGTGATTATTCGATCAACATCATGTTCATCAAAATCATCCAAGTCATCACACTTATCATAATCAAATTCTAAATCATTTTGATCTAAAGATTCTGATTCAGAAGATTCAGTGTCACTCACCTCAGCTTCATCATTAATTTTAATTTGATTTGAATCTTTTTCAAACTTAGTGCTAGGCACAAAATGATTTGACAGAGTGTTGGTCATTGTTGTAGGTAAAGATGTGTAATTATCATTTATAGGTGGTGCAAACGCATTATAACCCAACCCAGACCTTTTCATTGATTCAATATGAGAATTTAGTAACTTCTCATATTGCTGAGATGATAATTGAAACTTCTGAAGTTTCACTTCAGTTGATGCATGATCAGCTATGGATTTTGTTAAGGAAGTGGTCAGATGCTCAACTTGGGCTTTTAGGCTATAATTTTCAAAAACAAATTTTTTCTAAATCCTTTTGCAAAGAATTAATTTTTATTTGATACATTTTATGCTCTCTAACATGGGATTCATTCAAAATCATTGTTTCTTTTACTTTGTCAGCCAACTGTTGAGCATGGACTCTATATCGTTCAACTTCCTCAACACATGTTGATGAACACAATCTTTCTTTTACCTCTTTTGCAATTGGTGGAACTGTTTGATCCATATGAGCCATCAATGCTTGATTCTCTTCCAAAACTTCCTTTTCATACACACTCCAGTCACACGTTCCATCTTGAAGTATGATCAGCCCTGACTCCTTTGAGTTGCTAGGTCCAGCTGATTCTTTGGTGGCTGGTGGGGATGCATTGATCAGTTGAGATTGTTTGTGCAAAGGTCTTTGAGAAGTTACTTGTTGATGAGCTTGAATCTGATGTTGTTCATGCTGCTGGTGTTGTCTCATCTCTGGATATGACTGTTGATTGCATTCTCAAGAGAAATGTCCATAGAGATTGCATTTGTAGCATCTTACTTTTGATTTGTCAACGCCAATCTTTGATGTTTTGCTTGCTGAAGCCAAGTTCTTATTTCTCCTGAGATATTGCTTTGCTCTATAAGCAATCATGGCCATCTGCCATTGTAGATCCATTTCTTCCACTACATCAGGAGGCAGTTCTTCTAAGTCATGTTGGCAAATATTTGCTGAAGTTAGAGAGCTTCCCAGATAGGCTTGAAAACTGGAACTAAATGCTGCAAAGGCTGCTCTTTGTTCTTCAGAGTCCAATATCACTGTTATTGGTTCTGACTGATTTGCTGAAAGTAAAGACTTAGCTGTTGCTGTAGTTGTATCTTGTCTATCAGCAGTTCTTCTTTTATTCTTTTGGTGCTTGTCTTGAGATGATTTCTTTGAGGGTTTTGAAGCATAGAAGCTAACTTCCTCCTCATCATCACTCCTAGCACAAGAGTTATCACTTTCATTGTTTGAAATAAATGCACTTCCAACACTATTTGTTTCTTTGAAGTGATAGGGTGAGACATGGGTTCTCACACTCTTGTTTCTTGATTTTTCGTCCATTTCAAGTGCTTCCACTTTTGCAACCAGAGTATCTAAACCAGTTGCTTTCAGATCTATAGTGTTCTTGAACATGGATACAATATGCTTCCAACTTTCTAGCAAAGTGTGGAGCATTTTCTTGTTTAATTCCTCACTTGTATACTTCAACTCCATCTCAGTGACCAGCTGCATGAATCTATGGAGTTGTTGAGGAATTGATTCACCCTCAATATGATGAAACGTCTCATATTGTGATCTGAGGGTGTCTCTCCTTATACTTCTTATCTCATCACTCCCTTCGCAAAGAGTGTGAAGTATCTTCCACAAGGAGTGAGCTGTTTTATAGTTCTCACACCTGATTAATATCTCTTCAGGTAAAGCCATACTAAGCAAACTGCATGCTTTTATATCAACTTTAACCTTTTTGACATCATCAGGTGATAGATCTTTGGTACTGATTGGTTGATTTTTGTCATTATAATCCGGCCTAAGAGTGGGTGGAATATAAGGACCTTCAGTGATGGATATCCATAAGTCAGAATCAGTATAGTTTACATGATTCCTGAACTTGATTTTCCACGACTTGAAGTCTGCTTTTGTTTCCAACTTCGGAGGTTGGTAAGATGAACCACTTAAATTGCTCATGATGTTAATTGATGAAAATAATTAACAAGATCTGCTATTCAATTGATTTGAATATAGAAACAAGTTAATTAGAACGATTGCAGTTAAACGAAATTAAACTCAATTAAACACAACTAACACTGATAGATCAATCGATCTAAATCAATGAGCACCTTGCTCTGATACCACCTGTGAATCCAAGGATCGTCAACAGGAATTATCAGTGTCAAGTAAAGTAAAGCGTTGCTAGCATGATGGCTAGAAGTTCTTGAGCCTTCAACAACAAGTAAAGCGTTGCTAGCATGATAGCTAGAAGTTCTGCTCATCTGGTGACATCTCAGAGTCTCCATCTCTACACGATATCCATCAAGGATTCCATATAGTTGAGTCATGGTGAGGGTGTTTAAATTTTAGTCCTATTAATAGAGACATAATAAAAAGTCCATTCATGAGGTAGTGCGCTCATGAACTTTCTTACAAGATCTCTCTTCTCAAGAGTCACTCCCACAGACTGAAGTGATGAGATTAATTCCATATACCTAACGTATTGTTGGCTCTGGGTCTCTCCAACAATATGAGTGAAGTTCTCAAACTGCTGCTTCAGGGTATCTCTCTTGGACTCTTTTGACTCCGTTGAACCAGAGTACATCAATGTCAAAGCATCAAAGAGTTTTTTGGTAGACTGACATTGCTCAAAGCCTACCATTATGGAGTTTGGTATGGCCATAAGCAGTACTGTCATTTCTTTGCTATTGATGTCCATCTTCTTAAAATCTTCATCGGAGTAGTCTTCGACAACTTTCTCTTTCATGGCACTGTTACTAGCAGGGGACTCCACCTTTGGCTTGTATGGTCCATGAGTGATAGATCTCCACATTTTTCCGTCTTGATACTTAATGAAGCCTTTGATACGTTTGCTTCAAGATCTGAGGTTATCAGGAGTGATGATAGGAGCCTTAGTCATTTGTTCCATTTCTCATTCAGAAGATTTCTGGTTGAGGGCCATTTTTGAGTGTAGTGAGTGAGTGAGTGAAACATCAAGTTGATTTGGATAGTAAGATCTCACAATCAAGAGCCTAAGAAGCTCTGATACCAATTGCAGGATAGGTTATGGTCGATCAACACAAGGATTATCTCTCAAACTCACTAAGACAAACTCGAATGATGATGCAGAATCCTTGGAAGAGTTGATAATAATATACTATGTAAATAAACACATCAAATGGTCTTTAAGATACTTGTATATATTACTTCTCAACTAAAATTTTTACAAGATTCTTACAAGCATACTAAATGAGTTACAATGAGAAAATATATATACTACTATCTACAGCCGGTTATACTTAGATTACAAGCTGGAACTTACTGCTAAACAAATACTACATTGTTAGGAGTAATGTATCTTGAATAAAATATTATCCTAGATTAGGTAGTCATGATAGGTCCATGACTTACCTTTACTCACCAACTAACCATGGTAACTGTACTTACTTATAAAAAAGAATGGGCGTGGGAAAGCGTCGTGCAATATATCAGAGATGGCAACGGATGTCAGACGGACCATACTTATGTCCACTAGTTCATAGTTGGTTCTTTCGAAGGTAAACTGGCTTCAAAGAGTAAGTTCTTCTGAAGCAAACTATAATCGGAAGAATCAACTTCTTCCGAGACTTCTGCTAGTCTTCAAGACTTTGTTATTTGGAAGTCTTTGTCTTGAACCTTCTAAGTTTTATCTTCGGAAGAGAATTTACTTCATCTCGGAAGACTTAGTTTCTCTTCAGAAGTCCGTCTTGTTTGAGCTTTGGAAGTTCTTCTCGTTTGAGCTTTGGAAGTTCTTCAACTTGACTTAGGAAGAGCATATAAGCTTCGGAAGACTTTCTTCAGTTGTACCAAAAATTCTTCTAAGTGTTGTTTTGGTTGCACCTACCTTACTTGACCCAAGAGGCGTGGAGGCGGGATCTCATATATACATAAAAGGAAGGTGTTCAAGACCCTTCCTAAGTGGGAGTTGAGGAGATTAGCTGGGATTCACCTCCTTGACTCGTGCTTGAGCGAAGGTGCCAAAATGTTAGAGCATGAGATCCATCAAGGCGTTAAGGATAACTTTGAAGATTTTGGATACATGAAGCCAAAAATGAGAAGTTCAAAAAAGGATCTTGATTGGGTAACCGAGAAAGGAAAGATCATGTTGACACTAAAGCATGCAAAGATCGTAAATAGAGTGAGGATACCTGATCAACAGCCTTCAAGACTATAGAAATTCAAGAAATGATTTTATGACAATCAGACTAGAGAAGCAGTATTGAGGGTAAGGAATGAAGATGAGATAAGGCTGTTTAATCCTATGGATGTATTCTCATTCAGTGATAAAATCTTAAGGTATTGTGCGAGAACCAATTAAATTCAGAGCGGGAGAAGAGATGAAGACAGAGGCGAGCTTGTTTGAGCGGGTAGCGAACAAGGCTAGGGGCGTGAGATCGGAAATCAAGCAGCTTGAAAAGAGTCTGCAAGAACACGAAGATCTGGAGGCCGAAGTTAGAGATTTGGCTCGATTGATGGAGCAGGCAAAGGCTGGAGCTGATCCCGAAAACCCGGCAGGTTAATACCCCGTAGGGGGAGTATTGATGATCAAGAATAGGGTGGTATTCACCTTGCTGTTTGTTTTGTTTAGTTATAGTTTATGATAGCTTAGATATTAATGTAATAGGATCTAGTTTAATTTAGTCTTATTCGTATTATATGGCATGTGAAACTGCAGTTTCGCCCGGTAGTTTCTCATGTTGTGAAAATGTATGCAAAACTAGGTCCTGTATATATAAATTTCTTTGTTAATTATGTACTCTTGAAACTTTATTGATTATTACAAATTTGAGTTCATTTCTTGTTTGTGTATTGCTAGGAGCTTACATTTCACATATTTGAGCATTGTTCTTCTTATTCTTCATTAATTCTCTTACAAATGGGTTTCATGGTTGATTTATGTTCATATCTCATCATTATTTGGTCCACAAGCTATTTGAATTAGTGATATCTTGTGGATTTCATTGTTAAACCTTCATCAAAAGCACGTTCAAATGATCTATTAGACCAACAAGTATTTATCAATAACATTCTTATCTACTCAAAGAATGAGGAGACCTCATTTGTCATATGCATGAAGTGTTGGAAAGCCTAAATAAAAAGTTGTATGCAAAGTTCTACAAGTGTGCATGTAATTAACCCATACGGGATCATGGTGGATTAGGGTGCAAGTATTAAGTGGATTTATTGTTTAGTTTTATGGTGTTATTATTATTATTATTATTATTATTATTATTATTATTATTATTATTATTATTATTATTATTATTATTATTATATTATTAGCATTATTATTATTTTTATTATTATTATTATTATTATTATTATTATTATTATTATTATTATTATTATTATTATTATTATTATTGTTGTTGTTGTTGTTGTTGTTATTGTTTATTATTATACATATAGATTATGTCTTGAAAGAGTTTTTATATTTTCAATTAGGGTTGTGGCTTAATAATATATAAGTTTTTATTTATTGGTTGATACTTAGTTTGGTATTACACGTCATTGGGTTTGTACATTTTCTACAAATATTGTTCGGTATTTGGTTGTGCTTAATTTGCTTCCTTATTGTATTACATCTAGATAGCTAAGTAATGAGGTTCATCGATAATTACCTATCGTTTACAAGTCTAATTGATACATAATTCAACGAGGGCGTCGGGTCTAAAGCCCACTAGTGTCGGTAGTTTACGAACAATACCATAACATGGTCCAATGCCCCATTAGGATTTTGTGTGTCAAGCCCATTTAGCACCGTGGCCCAATGACCAGTTTAAATTTTGATGGGCCTAAGCCCATTATGGTGTGTGTGTGTATCTTCATTTTGGAGTTTAATTTTAGTGGGCCCATTTTCATGGGCTTCCAATGTGATCATTGGGTGGCCCGTTAAGGTTCTAAAAAAATATCCGGGTCCAAAATCAGGGTTGTCACAACAGCTAATAACTACATACTAAGAAATTTAACTTTGGAAGAAATTCCAAGATATCTTCTGAAGCTTAAATATGCTTCTAAGTACTTATATGTTTTGAATGACAATTTTCTTCCAAAAGCAATTAAGTCTCGGAAGCTTTGTTTATCCTTTGAATGAATCATCTGAATTTTAATATCTTTCGAAACCAACTATATCTCAAAAGCCAAAATACTCTAAGCATTTTTCTTCCCAAGTAAATTTTTGTCAAGCTAAGGATATCTTTTAAAGTCAAATTGGCTTCGGAACTTCCAACGACAGATTACCTTTAGAAGATTTTTAACTTCCATGAAAAGTACCTTTTTTGGCACTTTTTCAGAGGTGGGACCAACATCTGGATTTCAAAATTTATCCTTTTGCATTAACTTTGTATTAAATCTAATTCTTATAAATATACCTTTAACGGTACCCCCTCTTTCACCTCCTCCTTCATATGCAAAGTTCATAACCTAAATTCACCCACAAACCGCCTTCGTTCTTATCCTCCTTTACTTCTAAACTACTAAAAAATGACTAGCCCTTATCCTCCTTAGTTCTTATCCTCCTTTACTTCTAAACTACATAGGAAACACAATCAAGTTGCTCTGTTATCATCTAAGAAAGATCTAGGTTTTTTAGATGTTTGCCGCTTCTTGTCTCACACCAACTACCTCACTTCACTCACCATTGACCCTCCTCTATACGAAGATCAACTTTTATAGTTCTGGAGGACCTGCCAAGAGGTCATCTTGGACGGTGAGAAGGCACTGTCTACCATAGTGCAGGGGAAGACAGTTTTCGTCACACCAGCAACATTCAATGCTCATCTGAGGCTGAATGTTGAAGAAGGAGGGTTTCTTTCCATAAATTTGTTGTACTCCTTTTGACAGATGGGCTATGAAGGGGACTACTCTGTAAGAACCTTTAGAAAGGGTAAGGTTTCCTCAAAATGGAAGTACCTTCTCCATGTGGTCATCCATTTTCTTTCCAACAAACATGGAGGTTGGGACCAAATTCATGAGGATCTATCCTGCATAGTCCATGGAATGGTTCAAGGGGTCAAGTTCAAGTACTCTCAATTTGTTTATACAAACTTGCTTGCTAACTTGGACTCCTTTGAGTATTACATGTTCCTTAGATATGTTCAACACATTCTTAACTATGAACTAGGCTCACAGTTAAGGGGAACATGTAACACTCTTAAACTAGGACAGATGAAGCCCAACATCTTTAAGACAATAAGAAAGTCCATTGTTGGGTACTCAGGGGTAGAAACACCCCTAGTCCCAAAAATGTTAGAGCTCATTCCTCAAGGTGACAATTTGGCAACACAAGCCAATGTTGAACCCACACCTTCTACATCTGCACCACCCATACAACCACAAATCACCCTCACCTACTCAGTAAGATCCAAACGAACCCCTGCATAAACTACTCAGGATGTGTAGGCCCCTACACACTCACTTACAGCAGGAAGTGGACCAAGGGCTCTTACGTCCCATGAGGAGCAGACGAATCCCATCATTTCTTTAATTAGTGCAGAGGTTCCTCATGCTCAGCTTATGAGCTCATTACCATAGCCTTAAGCCATCACTTTGAGTCTCAAACTCTAGTGATTAACCTTCAATGAAAAGTTACTATCCCTAGCCTTTAGATCTCAACCAACCAATCCCAAACCTTTAATTCTATGATGATGAAGATATGTGCTTAGTGAGTATCATGAGTCTCTCTTCTCCACCCCTGCTCAAGGAGGGATGATTGCTCCAGAATCACCTATATTCGACCCACATCATCTAACCCAAACTGAGGTGGACCTCTCTGAACCTATTCAGGATGTCCATATGGAAAATGCTATTACTTTTGCAAGTGATTACATTATTAAGACCTCAACCATGGTAACCCAACCCCTTAACGTTTCTGCTAAAGCTGTCATGGTGCAGGAGAGAGAGAGTGTGGAAGAGGAAGACAAGGGGAGATAGTTCAAGTGAGACCCCTTGCTTCATGGAAGTTTGAATCAGAGCTGCCCCCAAGCCAAATTCTCAAGATGATGAGTTAAGGGGTAGCCATATTGAACTATCTGGGGTCTAGGAACTATAATGTTGATGAACTCATCTCTCTCCCCTTGGTGGAATTAAATGAACTGGCTGGCATAGAAGTGTTAAATGAGAGAAAGGATGCCGAGGATGCAAAATTGGGTCCTTAAAATAAAAGAAAAAGGAGAATGAAATGACTGTACAAAGCTCCTACTCTTTCCCCAGTTCTGGAAAAGCCCTAAGGCAGAGGCTATGGCTACTGAGCAATAAACTCAGGTTGGTAGGGAATAAAACATGCAAAACATGATAACCTCTTGAGTGCCACAGGCCGCTATCAGGTAGCAGCCCTTCTTCCCTTATCCTATGAATACATAGAATTTGAATACCTCAAGAAGCTTGAGCAACAAATGCTAAAAAAGCAAAAAACTACTATAAGGAAGATGAGGGAAGAGGCTGCAAAGTCAAGAGCCAACATCAAAGCCAATCAGAAGAAGTCTGCTGACAGACAGAAGATGATAAGCTTCTTGTAGCTGTATGGGTTCTCCGGAAGGATACTTGGTCCAATGTTTCTATCCACCATGGATGAGCACATTAGGGTGATCAAGCAGAAGATCAAAATGGTGAGCTTGTGCCTTTTTAAAACCACTGTTGCTACCTATTTAGTTTGTTTTAGCTTTGGTAGACGTCATGAATTTTATAAATTAATTAGACTTCCAACTACACAAAGTTTGTCTAAATCATAGAAGTTCTGTGTTGGTTACATTCATATCCGTGAGTCAAACCTAAACTTGTTTTACCTCTTAATACTATTTGCTCCAATCCTAGAAACAAAAGACACCCACAAAAGAATATGCGCTAGAATTTTCTTTACAACATTGATAAGGACATGCATCAATGTATATAATAGTTAACACCATTGAAGTTCTTAGATTTCTAACACAAAAGAACTAGGAAACAATAGGTAGAAAATGATATTTATGTTATTAAATTTATGCCTTTAGCCATGTTGAAGCCCCACAAACTCCTAATTCCAAAATTATGGCTTCAAACATAATATTTAACCTTTTGATGAATGGGCTGATCTATCACACAACCACCATCATAACCACTATCAAACATTATTTGTTAATATTATCTTTCAAAAGACTATCTAGATCAACTGCGTTTTGATGTCAATCAAAACCTTTGGCTGTCTTTCTAGTTACCTAACATACAAAGTATCATGCTTGAACTTTCTTATATCATCTAAATTGTTGGACCCTAAAAGGATCATACATGCCAATTCAAGTGGTAGGTTGATGGTTGTTCTGCTGGAAATCCCACAAGTCCAAGAACCAATGTGGATGAAGAATCTGCATAGAGAATAGAAGACAAGTGTCGGCTAACCGCATTTGTATATGCGGATGACCATAGAACAAATGCTGACAAGTGTTTGTTGTTCCATATTAACAAATGTGGATTGCCGAAACAAATGCTGACAAGTACTTTGTACATCCGCATTTACTAATGCGGATGCTCAGCAACAAATGCGCCCAAGTGTTTGTTCATCCACATTTGTGAATGCTGATGACCAAACACTAATGCTGAAGAAGAAAAGGAAATGCTGATGAAGATCATAACATCCGAATTAGTTAATGCGGATGAACAAAAGAAATGCTGATAAAGACTTTTGTACTTAGACTAGTTCTGAGATGTATAGGTCAAGGTTAGTTTAGTCTTTTTGTAAAAGGCATTTTGTCAGCCTATAAATAGAATAAAAATCCTCATATGTGAAGTGACTGTTGATAGACATTATAGACAATCTTAATATTTTGTTTAGACTTATGTTCTCAAGGTGTATTGTTACTGTTTAATGCTCAAACCCTAGCATTCATTGTAATCGATCACCTTCATTAATACAAAGAGATTTATGAGTATTTCTTACTTTCAATGTTCATTGATTGTTTGATTCCGCCATACAATCATTGACTCAATCATCATATTCGGTCCTTGTTGATTCACATCAACAGAGAATATCATTCTCACACCCAGTCAATTGGTATCAGAGCCTTGGCTGTTGGTTCTTCTTCAGATCTGCCTTGATCTAAGCTGAACTCGATTGATCTAGTGATTGAGTTGCTGATAGAGTGTTCGACTACCTCTTCTCAGCATAAAAGTTGAAAAACTGCAGAAACACTTCGACAGTCACTGTTCATCCGTACTCATCTTCAAGAACAAATCTGTGAATAGTTGCTCAAATCTTAAAATTACAAAAGAAACATACAAGCATCAACAGATCTGGTTATATATAAGCCTGTTTTGGACTATTTGCGCTAGTTGAACTTAACAATCAATCTAATAAACAAGTTAAAAATAGCTTATTAAAATAAATTCACATAATTTGTCTGAACTTGGTCATACTCCAAAACCTCCTATGCTCAAACACAAATCTGAGTTTAAGCAAGGGAAAATCAGATTCATGAATTACATTACAGGTGTAGATCCGGAGTATTGGATTTCAATATTTAAAGGTCCTCACATTCCTATGACACTTTCTGCTTATCAGGCTGCACTGTACAAAACCTCAAGAATACCCATTGAGGATCTCACACTTGATGATGATGACTACAAGAAGATAAAAATTGATCTAAAAGTATATTCCATTCTCACTCAAGCATTGAAAATGGATCTGCTAAAAAGGTTGAGAAGTATGGAACAGCTAAAGCTGTTTGGGATGCACTGCTGATAATATGTGAAGGCAACAGTGAAGTAGCTGAAATTAACAAGGATAAGCTTGTTAATCAATATGAAACATTTCATCACTCCAAGGGGGAGTCAATCTCTAAACAACTGCATAGATTTGTGCAGGTTCTGAATGATTTAGAGATTATGGGAGTGACTTTGTGATGCTTCACAGCCTTCCAGAAAGTTGGAAACAAAAAATATTACTATGCTGAAAAATACTCTTGATCTAGAGAGTACCACCTTGGACATAATGATTGCCAAAATAGAAGCTCTTGAACTTGATGAAAGTAACAGGAACCTTGGTGGACCTCGAGTTATTGAAGCTTACAAATTTCCATCAGACACTCACTCTATGGAAAATGCATTCATCACTAAGGATAATGATTTTCTCTTCTCAAGATATCAAGTGAAGACAACCGGTTTCATTGCAGCTCCAACAACAAACAAGCCATCAACATCATCTCAACCAATAGGGTTCACTGCAACTCTCTCAACTACTCCTGAAGACCCAAGATCAGAAGAGCAAAAGGCAACTTATAATGCCTTTGTTGCTAGCTTTGAAACTTACCTGGGAGGCTGACTCACTTCTGCTCATCTATCCAAGAAGACTTGGAAGGAATGGATCCAGATGATGTGGAAGAAATGGATCTGCAGTGGCAAAAGGCTACGATAGAAATGAGAGCCAAGAAGTTCTTCACAAAAGGGAGAAAGCTTAGCCTCAATGAAAACACCAAACACGGATATGACAAATCCAAGGTAAAGTGTTTCAACTGTGGTATGACTGGCTACTTCTCTAGAGAATGCAATGCTCCTAGAAGAAACAACAACAATTTCCAAAGGAATTCTCAGGTACAGTCATCTTCACAACCAAGCACAAGCTTTTACAACAGCTGTATCATCATAAACAACAACATCAACAACCATACCAGAGTTAGATACAACTGACAAATCAAGCATATGGAAGCAGTCAGGCCTCTCCAAATGCTTTTGTCATCAGAGAAGATGGAGTGTGTGATTGGAGTTTGTATGTAGAGGAAATTAAGCCTTAATTTCAGAATCATGCACTTATGGCTCACATCAATGATGGTCCAACTCCTATGCCATCTGAGGTAAAATCCAACCTTTGTAGTGATAAATGCATTACTGAACTGCAAGGTTATCGTGAGCACAATCATAAATTGGCTGCTAAAATAAAAGAAGAAAAGGTCAAGTCAAATATGCTTAAAAGAGAAATTAAAGGCTTTGAAATTAAAATCATATCACTCATCTCTGACATTGAAAAATTGCATGGTGAAAAGTACACTCTTGCAGCTGAAAATGAGCAGCTGACTGAAAAGTTAGCTCAATCAAAAGCTGAGCAATCACTTACTGAAGTGAAACTTGAAAAGTTTCAAATGTCTTCAGTCAAGCTGCAAGAGATGCTAGATTCACAAAACGATCCCAAGGATATTGCTGGGATTGGGTTCAATTCTTGTCCCCCACCTTACAGTGATAACTACAATGTCATGCCTGAATCTGTCACACTCAAAGAGCAAAATGAAACTAACACTATTGAACCAAAATCAATAGTAAAACAAGTCACAAATCCTCAAAATAAACCAGATGTTTATATTGAAACAAATGAGGAGAAAACCAAATTAGGTCACCCAATTAAAATCAAGGAGTGTTCAGAGAAGACAGTGAATGTCATTAAACCAACAAGCCCAATCAAAGCCATTGTACCATTTGTGAAATTTATACCTGCAATTTCAAAAGAAAAGAAGAAAACCATGGCATCAGTGAAACCTTCAGCTGAAAGCAGTTCTGATTGTGAGATTAAATCTCTAAAAATTTCAAGCAAATCAGACAAAGTTTCACTGCCAAAGAAAACCAAGATTTCAATGGTATTAAAAACAAAAATCAAGTCAGATCCTCAATCTTTAAAATCAAAACAAGGAGTTGGTTTTGACATTTGTAATAAAGAACATGTAAATCAAATAGAAATGAAGGTAAGAAGAAGGGTAAGGAAGCAAAAAGAATCTAGAAATAACAAACATAGTAGTGTTATGAAACAAACTACTAAAAGGGCTGATCTTGCTTCCTCATGAAAATCAAAGGTTGAGACTCATTTGAAAACAGGTAAACCTACTGAGTCCTCAACATCAAGATCAACATCAAGAGACAAACACATGTATTGTGATGTGTGTGAAATGTCTAATTATAGTACATATGAGTGCTATTTCAATCAATACTGCTCTATTAATGACATGAACAATCATTCCACCAAAAACTGTTATTTCAATAAATACTGTTCAGTCTGTGATATGACTAACCACAATACATCTGATTGTTTCTTCAAGAAAAAAGGGCTGGGAATTACCCAAAGCAAACCCATCTTACCAATATTATCTGTGAAACCCAAAATCAGAAGTCATTTTCATAATAATCAATCAAGTACTTCTAGTTCAGATAATGACATGGGTAACATAAAAGAGCTGAATAAAATTCAAAGAAACAAATATCACAACATCAGGCAAACATATGATCTTCATAAACCAAAAATGATGTTTGATAATAAAAAACGGATTAGAGTTCTTTAAAGAAATAGGGACCAAAGGTTTTAATGTTCTTCTGACTCTTCAGATGAAATTGCTGAGATGAAACATGCAAAATATCATCAGAAATCTCCCAGAACACCTCCCTTTAAGTCATAGTTTAGAGGAAAGTAACAAGAAGTTACTATCATAGATGGGAACGGGAAACCAAAGACCATTATGGCTTGGGTTCCATATTCTAATTAGTTGTTATGTGCTTGCATGGTCATCCATACAGGTCCAATAGCTTATGTTACGTGGACAATGGATGCTCCCGACACATGACTGGAGATCGTTCCCTCCTTCATGACTTCAAGCATATATAAGGAACTACTGTAGCATTCGGAGGAGATTCACAAGGTGGAAGAATCACTGGTGAAGGATCTGTGATGAATGCGATGCTGAGCTTTGATAGAGTGAACTATTGTGAACAACTGAATTTCAATCTACTCAGCATGTCTCAAATCTATGACAAGAAATATTCAACTCACTTCACTAACACTCATTGCTATATTCTGAAACCAGGATTTGAAATTCCTGAAGAATGGGTTGTCCTGAAGACCCCTAGGAAGAATAACACCTATATCTTAAACCTTAATTCTACCATTCCAAAGGAGGAAACATTTCTTCTGTCTAAAGTATCTTTTGATGAGTCACAGCTTTAGCACAGATGTTTGGGACACACCAATTTCATAAACATGAACAGATTGGTCAAGGGAAACCATGTCATTGGTTTACCCCGAAAAGAATTTCACTTTATTGATCACTATTCAGCGTGTCTCAAAGGGAAACAACATAAGTCTTCCAACAAGCCAAAGCTGGTGAACACAAACAATTCTCCATTGAAGCTACTTCATATGGATCTTTTTGGACCAACTCATGTTATGAGTATAGGAAAGAAAAGTATTGTTTGGTGATCATTGATGACTTTTCAACATTTACATGGGTTTTCTTTTTTACTTCATAAAAACGACGCGTCACAAATAATTAAAGATTTTATCACAAAAATTGAAACCAACTTGATCATAAGGTCAAAACAATTATAAATGATAACGGGACAAAATTTAAAAATGAAGATTTGAGTTCTTTTGTGCAACCAAAGGCATTGCTCATCAATTCAGTGCAGCTAGAACTCCTTAACAAAATATGGTAGCTGAATAGAGAAATAAAACACGAATTGAAGCTGCAAGAACAATGCTAGCCGATGCTAATGTGCCAATTACCTTTTGGGCATAAGCAGTTAACACATCATGCTTTGAGCATATAGAACTCTGATTGTAAAAGAAAGCAACAAGACTCCTTACGAACTTCCTTTTCACAAAAAACCATTTATTGGATTTTTCAAGTCATTTGGTAGTCCTGTCTCAATATTAAACACCCGAGACTATTTAGGAAAATTTTCATCTAAGTCTGATGAAGGATTCTTGTAGGTTATTCTTCTGTTTCGAAGGCTTACAGAGTGTTTAATCCTAGATTAAATATTATTGAAGAATCAACAAATGTTCAATTCAAGGAGCATTCATTTCCCAAATCTACAAATGGTCCCAACTGGTTGTTTGATATTGACTCATTTACAAAATCTTTTGATCAATTTCACTTGTCTGATGCAGGAAACTACATTCAGCAGAACCTTATTCGGGATTAGAAAGAAGAGATGACTTTCTAATGGTTCCTCTAACCTGTTCAGATCTCCTGAATGAAGATGTTTCCTTACAAGCTGATCCTGTCAGACAACCATCTCAAAATCAAAGTGTTTCAACTGAAGCTGGTCCTAGCCTGTTCCATCTCCTTCAGAAGACCCATCAACTGAAGTAAGAAATCAAGATCAAGCTACACCTCCAGTTGAAACAGAAAGAACCTCAAATGATGGAAGTAATCAAAGTGCTGCTAATGCTGAAGCAGTCACTGAAACAGATTCTGATTATCTCTATAACTCTCCAACAGTACAAGATGAAGGTGCCTCTCACCAAGATGATCTGAATGTCTCCAATCTTGACAAACCATTGCTGGTGACTCAATTCCAACCACAAGAATACACAAGAATCATCCAGTAGATAGCATCATTGGTGAACTTAATGAAAGGGTGACAAGAAGAAAGTCAAGTATTGCAAACATCTATTTGTTCTCTTGCTTTATGTGTCAAATAGTACCCAAGAATATCAAAGAGGCTCTTCAAGACAATAGTTGGATTAAAGCAATACAGGAAGCATTACTGCAGTTCAAGAAGCAAGAAGTATGCAACTAGTAGATCTTCCCGGAGGACAATACCCTATCGGTACCAGGTTGCTATACAGAAACAAAACTGATGATAGAGGGATTGTCATCAGAAACAAAGCAATACACAAAAGAAGAAGGAATTGATTATGATGAAGTGTTTGCTCCTGTTGCCAGATTAGAAGCACTAAGAATCTTTCTTGCATACTTTGCATCCATGAAGTTCACATTTTATCAAATGTATGTAAAGTGTGCTTTTCTGTATAGAAAGATTGCTGAAGAATTCTATGTGAGTCAACCACCTGGCTTTGAAGATCCTGATTTTCCTCACAGGGTGTACAAGCTTGACAAAGCCTTGTATGGTCTTCACCAAGTTCCAAGAAAGTGGTACAAGACTCTATCATCTTTCCTTCTTGAACATGGATATGAAAGAGGAAAGATTGATCAGACTCTCTTCAGAAAGAGAAGAGGAAAAGACATGTTGCTGGTCCAGATCTACGTGGATGATATTATTTCTGGCTCAACAAACAAGCAACTCTGTAAAGATTTTGAGGACCTTATGCATTCTAAATTCCAAATGAGTTCAATGGGGGAACTCGCATTCTTTCTAGGAGTACAAGTCCAACAGATGGCAGATGGATCTTTATTAATCAATCAAAATATATGGAAACAATGTTAAAGAAATTCCACCTTGCTGACTGTCAGTCTATCAGAACACCTGTTGATACTAAGGTAAAGATAAGTCCAGATCCAGAAGGGAAATCAATAGATCAGACTCACTATCGATCTATGATCGGTTCACTTACGTATCTAACGGCCAGTAAGCCTGACATTATTTTGGTGTTTGTGTGTGTGCCAGATATCAAGCACATCCTAAGGAATCTCATGTGAATGATGTTAAGAGGATATTTAGATATCTTAAGGGCAAGCCTGCTCTTGGATTATGGTATCCAAAGGAAGGAGATTTCAATCTTTATGCCTACACTAGCAGTGATTATGGGGGATGCAACTTCAATAGGAAGACCACTTCTGGCGGTTGTCAATTTCTTGGTCCCAGACTGGTCTCCTGGTAGTGCAAGAAGCAAACAAACGTATCTGTTTCAACAACAGAAGCTGAGTATATAGCAGCATCAACTTGTTGCTCACAAGTTCTCTGGATTTAAAACTAGATTCTTGATTATGGTTTTAACTTCTTGCACACTCTAATTCATATTGACAACACAGCATCTGTTTTTATTACAAATAATCCAGTTCAGCACTCAAAAAACAAAACATATTGAAATTAGATATCACTTTTTGAGAGATTGTGCTGAAAAAGGGTTAATTTCCCGCTGAAAATCAAGTGGCTGATTTATTTACCAGGGCATTTGAACCTAGTAGGTTTGAATATCTAGTTAAAGCAATTGGCATCATTAACCTTAAATAAAATAAAAAACATCAAAAACAATTCAAAAAATTTACAAAATTACAAAAAGAAGTCAATTTAGATGAAGAAAATGATATATACTTTGGGAAATGATATAATTACAGTCGTTATATCATTCACTGTGCTTAATTCAAAATTTGAAAGACTAACATGACTTACCTGATATGTGGATAGGCTCAACTTAGAAAAGAAGATACATGCTATGATGAATTAAAATCTTATTCAATTGGAAACACGCATCTCAGAGTATGGGTACGTATTGGCTTATCCAAGTGTATGTGTGTGTAGTAACCTAAACACACCAGGTAATGACATTTTATGAATCTCTTTCACCTACATCAGTTTCTTCTCTGTTTTGCTAAGCAATGACCTGAAGAAACAAGCACATAGTGCTGATGTAATGATCCAAAAGATTCCTAATGAGAAACACATCCAAATTGGATGAATCAACAAAAGAATACATTCCTTGTGGATGAACAAAAAGAATCCCATCATGGATAACCTTCCAAAGTGAAGTGAAAAGAATCCCAATGTTCAAATCATGAAAAGGATCAAAGTAAAAGAATTTCAATAAGGATCAGTGAAAATGAGATCTCATACTTTAAGTGACCTGGTCAAGTAAGTTGTGAAAAAGTTCTACCATGCATTACATGAGGATGGTTGATCATACCATGCTTTTGTGTGTGAGGTACATGTTGAATAATCAAATCAACCAAAACATGATAAATATCACATGCATTATAATATTAACCAGGTATGAGTTTAAAAGGACAAAAATACCTTCAATCAATAAGATGATAAACATGTCTAATTTACTAACAAAAGAGCGCACATGTGTAATGTAAGATTGTTATGATCCCAAGAAAAGGTATACTTCCTCTTCATGTTTAAATCAAAAAACAAAAACATAAAAAATTATTTCATGTTCAAAAGTTTTAAATCTTTAAAGTTTCTATCTAGTTATGGATATAAACTTTAGGGGGAGTAATTTAAAATTTTGATCAGTTTGTATAGATATTTTCTTTCTTAAAACTTATAAAAACAAATCAAAAAGAAACTGACTGTGTTAGTGCAGAAGTTATACTATAGTATCTCAGCTTATGCAGATTCATGAAAGCATAAGAAATCCAAGATCAGTCAAACAGTGGGAAACTTGTATCACATCTGATATACAAGTCAATCCAAGCAAGAATTGACAACCCCAACAACAGTCAAACACTTCAAAAGAGACAAGTCAATCAAAGACAGTTCTTCATAACAAGAAAGAAAAATCAGAAAACAAGAAATAAATTCTCTGTAGAAACATTAATTTTTGATTTATGTTCAAAATTTAATGCAGGTAAGTGCATTGGTTAATGCGGGTGAAGGTAACCCATGCATATAACCAATGCGGGTAACTATTTATGTCATTTAAAACAAAGTGAAACTAATACGGACAAGTCAACTCTACCGCATTTGTTTCAAAGAAGTATACATAAAAAGTTTGAAGTGTTAAAAACCTATGCAGACAAAAGTGTTCAATCGCATTTGTTTATGAGGTAAACTTTTGTACTGCCGCATTTCTTTTTACTCATCCACATTTCCTGAATGTGGTTGACATCAACACTTTTCATGTGTATTAAAATGAATAAACAAAGTGCTTAATCTCTTCTGTCATGATGATGAAAGTCAAGAAATGCGGACAACCTTATTGTTCTGCCGCATTTGTTGAAGTAAATATGGATAAAGGAAGTTTACTCTACCGCATTTGTTATAATGAACAAATGCTGACTAACTTTGTTCAGCCTCATTTGTAACATTAAACAAATGCTGCACTTTATTCAACCGCATTTGTTACAGTGAACAAATGCTGACTAACTTTGTTCAGCAGCATTTGCTACAGTGAACAAATGTTGTTAAGTTTTTACTATTCCGCATTTGTAACAGTACACAAATGCTGATGAATAAAACTCTTCAGCATTTGCTACAGTGAATTTAAAAATTGACCGCATTTGCACTGGAACTTGTAACTTTTGTAAAAGAAATTAATTGACTATTTAAAGCCATTTCTAAAGGTCATTTAATAATTTTCAAATTTGAGAGACTTTATAGTGCGACGAGCGAATTTCACTGTTCTTCATCAATCATCATCACCATCATCAAACCAGTGTTCTACTTCCATTCCCCCTGATTAGTCCTCTGTTTCGATTCACTAAAACTGTAGTATCGAACAAAAGGTGATAATCTTTTATGTTTATGGCCTAAAATGTTTGACTTTTTAACCCATGATGAACTTGGAACCCTAGGTCAAGAACGAAAACTCAAAATCAAACTTAGATTAATAAATGATGATCATTTTCGACTGCAATGAACATTTTAACTAAGAAGATAACAACAAACAAGTGTGTAAGGATTCCTGAAGTCTGATGCAACCCAAAACAGCCTAAGTGTCTCAGCAACATGCACTAAGTACTGAAGTGAAGAATGCTTCGGAAGTTTTACACAAAGCATTAGAAAATACTCTAAGTGTAAAATCTTCCGAAGCCAAGACCAATATCTTCCGAAGCCAAACATGAAGTCTTCCGAAGCTTCAGAGACAAAGTCTTCCGAAGCTTCAACCTATGAAGACAGATTTCTTCCGAAGACTTTTAGTACACATGCTTTATCTGATGTACTGTTCCATAAAGCACCTTTTCCGCTGCATCTCTGTAAAGTCACCAACTTACATGAGTTGGTGAAAAGGGCCTTGCTTTTGGTAACTGTACAATGAGGTCTTGAGTCTATAACTTTCCACTTCATGTACTTTATCCTTTTTGTAATGTATAAGGATGTGAGCTATGGCATGTCATAGTCACAAGGTCAAAAGGCAGATATGCCTTTTGATCCTACAATTGATTTTGTTAGTGTCTAGTCAATTGTATCCAGTTGGCTTTCAAAGTATAGCCGGCTGTAGGTTGTAGTATAAGTATTCCAAGTTCTTGTATCTTTTAGTATGCTTTGTAACACTTGTAAAAGAACTTGAGAAAGCAATATACTGCCTCCTCGAAACCCATACTCTCTTGTTCTGTCTTTTGCTTTACTTGTGTTCTTTGTATCACCTTTGGTTACCCAGTTCACTGTTTGATTAAAGTTTAGTTAATCTCCTCATTGTGTTGTTGTGTTGTAATTGTGTTTAAGCCCTTAAACAGTCCTGCAATTGGTATCAGAGCTTTCCAGGCTCTTGATATAAGATCTAACCATCTTAAGATCCCTCTCACACACAAAAGCTAAACTCTTCAAATGGCTTCCATCTCAAAGACTGATATGGAGACTGGAACCATGAACAAATCCCCACTGATCACTCTTGATGATTTTGACACCTGGTGCATGAGGATGGAAGGCTTCATCAGGTCTCTTGATTCAAGAATGTGGGAATCTGTTGAGAATGGACCTTTCATACCCAGCACCCCCTCTGCTACTGGTGCTGGTATGATTCCTAAAGATGTGGCCAACTACTCAGATGAAGATAGAAAAAGAGTAGAGATTGACAGGAAGGCCATGACTGCTCTTCAGACTGCTCTCCCAAACTCTGTATACAGAGGTTTTAAGAAGTGCAAGACAGCCAAACAGCTGTGGGATGCACTGAAGCTGATGTATGAAGGCTCCTCTGAAGCCAAGGAGAACCAGAAAGATCTTCTGAAGCAGCAGTTTGAGAATTTCACCTTCAAAGCAGGTGAAACCATGACTCAACAATACTTCAGGTATGTTGAGATTGGGGATACCCTAGTGGATGGAGGAGTTCCTCTTGAGAACAGGGACATTGTAAGGAAGTTCATGTCCTCACTTCCTAGGCAATGGACACACTATTGTGTGGTGATCAAGAGGACTGAGAACCTTAAGACTCTTACTCTTACAGAGTTGTATGGGATTCTCAGTGGATACCAGATGGAGATGAACATGCAAGGTTCATCTGGCAACACCAACAATCAAATGGGTTCAGCCCTTCATGTGGTTGAAATGGACAGCATAGAACCCCAACATCATCTCATATGCTACCCTGACAACTCACAAAAGGGTCCTTTCATCACCTTCCCGGAGACACCAAGGGAGAACTTTACTCAAGGAAGCCCATTCCAAGAGACAAGTTCTTCTCAAGCCTTTGTGTCTGCAGATGAAAGCTATGGGAATTATCTTTTCACTCTTGAAGACCTGGACTGTATCCATCCAGATGACCTGGAATACATGGAGATAGTTCAGCAGATGGCTCTCCTCACTCACAGAGCAAAGAAGTTCTACAAGAGGACAGGAAGAAGATTTCCAAGCAATGCTACCAGTGGTAAGTTTAGGCTGGATAAAAGCAAAGTTAAGTGTTACAACTGTAACCTTATGGGTCACTTTGCTAGGGAGTGTAAGGCACCTAAAGCAAATGGGGGCCAAACACAACCCAGACCAAACTACACTGACAAAGCCCCTCAGGCTGAGAAGACAAAGCAACATGCTGTTGTTGCTATTGAAGAGGGAGGCTTTGACTGGAGTTTTCAGGTGGAGGATGCTTCTCCAAACCAAGCACTGATGGCTGACCATGATGAAGCCAAGGTATTGGAACATCTTTGCTCCCCTGAATGCATTGCTAAAGTAAATAGATACAGGTCCTACAACCTAGAGATGAGATCTGATCTTGAGTCATTAAACATATTAAAATCTGATTTTAGAAAGTCTGAAAATGATTACAAGTTAAAGATAGAAGACTTGGAGAAAACCATTTCAGTACTAAAACATGAACATACAGATTTTAGAACTCAGATCCAAGATCTCATCACTAAGTTGACTGAGTGCCAGGCTGAGCTTGTGATCAGCAAAGCCAAGGCAGAGAAGAGTGTTCTTGAAGAAGAGACCTTCAAGAACATGATATCCTCATCCCTACACAACGAGGTTTGTTATCAAAATAAACAGGGACTGGGATCAAATGAGGTAGCTCCTCCACACACAATCTTGTCTGTAAGATCTCCTAGGTGTGGAACTTGTGAAGATGAGCTTCCTCTCATAGATCCTGTAAGTGAGGATGATGAAGAAGTGATAGTGAAGAATTCCTCTGAGAAGAGTGAAGAAGAGGATTCTTCCAAGGGCCACTATCCTTCTGAGGAGAAGAAATCAACTGTGATGACCAAGTCCAAGAGAAAGAACTTGATCAGGAAGAGCAAAAGGAAAGCAAAGAAGGCTCAAGAATCAAGGCTACTTTTGATGCTAAGCAGAAACAAGTTTTTATCTCTGCAGGTTTCAAGGTAGTAAGGACTGAAGACATCAACCAAGACTCCTCAGCTAAGAGTCATGGTTCTTGTTCAAATCATCTCAGTACAAAGAAGAAGACTGAGCTGCTGTGTACACTGCTGCACAGCCTGACCATCAAACTCCAAGAACAGTTCACAGCCCAAAGGAACTGTCTCAGCATCTACCAAGATGAAGGAGGAGAAGGGATGTGACCAAAGCCAGTCTTGCTCTCAAAGGAGACTTCTTTGAAGAAGAAAATGTTGTGTGTTATGTGTGAAAGTACTCTCACATTGCCAAGGATTGCCCATACAATCCTAAAAGTACTGTCCACATGACCAAAACAAAGACTTCAAAGAGTCTCAAGAAGTCTCAAGCTTCGGAAGGAAAATCTGTTTTTCTTCGGAAGCTCCAAATCAAAGAAGAAGGTAAATGGAAAATTACCTTCGGAAGCAAAGTTGGTCTCGGAAGAAAGGAGTTCTTCCGAAGCACTGAAGTCTGCTGCAGTGACTGTAGATTCTTCCGAAGGATCAGTCATCAAAACTTGTGAAGTTCCAAAAGCTTCTAAGGTTTTGAAGGTCAAGTCCAAGACTCCAAAGGTGGTGTGGAAGTCTAAGAAAGACCAAATGACTGAGGTTTCTTCATCAACAACAGCTGAAGATCCCCATAGTACAACCATAGGATCTATTACTGTTGCATTACCTTCTATTACACTTAATGAGCCCAAGACAAGTAAGGCTTGGGTTTCCAAATGTAACTAATCATTTTCTTTGTGCAGG
Source organism: Flaveria ramosissima (assembly GCA_025215565.1). Taxonomy (NCBI): domain Eukaryota; kingdom Viridiplantae; phylum Streptophyta; class Magnoliopsida; order Asterales; family Asteraceae; genus Flaveria; species Flaveria ramosissima. Next base: position 53,142,768 of record CM046037.1, read on the forward strand.
AACAGCTCAAGACAAACAGGAATGTCTGGATAATTGACAGTGGCTGTTCCAGGCACATGACAGGCAATAGGTCTCTACTCCATAATTTTGAGAGAATTGATGGAGGACCAGTTGCTTTTGGAGGAGATGAAGGTGGTTACATTTCTGGAAGGGGCAAGGTCACAAATGGTAAGCTCAGCATTGAGAAGGTAAACTTTGTTAAGGAGCTTGGGTACAATCTTCTGAGTGTATCCCAATTTTGTGATCAGAGTCATAACATGCTCTTTACTGAGCATGAGTGCATTGTTCTCAAGCCTGGAGTGGTCATTCCTCATGAGCATATCCTGCTCAGAGCCCCCAGGAAAGGGAACATGTACAAGATGGATTTGCAAGAAACATCTCCCTCTGGAGAAGTTTCATGCTTTTATCTAAAGCAAATAGTGATGAGTCTTTCCTATGGCATAAAAGAATGTGCCATGTAAACTTTAAGAACATGAATAAATTAATTAAACATGATCTGGTAACTGAATGCCAAAGAAAGAGTTTACAAGTGATGATCATTGTGTTGCATGCCTGAAAGGGAAGCAACACAAGGTATCTCACAAGCCTAAGGAAAAGAACTCCATCACTACTCCCCTACACTTGTTACATATGGATCTCTTTGGCCCCACCAGTGTAATGAGTTTAGGAAGGACCTCTTACTGTCTGGTGATCACAGATGATTTTACAAGATTCACTTGGGTTTTCTTCTTTAGAACTAAGGATGAAACCCCTGAGATTTGAAGAATTTCATCTTAAAAGTTGAGAATCAATGTGATCACAAGGTCAAAACCATAAGATGTGATCAAGGAACTGAATTCAAGAACCAAATCCTTGATACATTTTGTGATGAAAAAGGTATTACAAGACAATATAGTGCTCCCAGGACTCCTCAGCAAAACGGAGTTGCTGAGAGGAGAAACAGGACACTTATTGAAGCTGCAAGAACTATGTTGTCTGACTCTAAACTGCCTATCACCTTCTGGGCAGAGGCAGTTAATACTGCTTGCTATGTGCAAAACAGAGTTTTAGTAGTTAAGACACATGGTAAGACTCCTTATGAACTTTGGCACAAGAGGAAACCTTTCATTGGTTTTCTCAGGTCATTTGGATGTCCCTGCACCATCTTGAATACCAAAGATCAAATTGCCAAGTTTGCTGAGAAATCAGATGATGGACACTTTATTGGATACTCTTCTCAAGCTAAAGCTTATAGAGTATACAATCTCAGAACTAGAATTGTTGAGGAGTCAGCCAATGTGACTTTCAATGAGCACACTCCTTGTGTGGCTGGTTCTGGTCCGGATTGGCTGTTTGATCTTGATTTAGTTACCAACTGTTTTAACAAATCTTGTGAGCATGTTTCAGGATCTGCAGAAAATCTAAATACAGGTGATCCTGATCCAAGATTTGAGCTAGGAAGACCTTCAACTCATACATCTTCAGCTCCAGTTGGAACTACTTCAGCAAATGAGGTTTCTATCAGCACAACAATGACAAATTCAGCTGATACATCTGGCATGCCTTCAAATTCCAGCTCAGAGGCCTCTCAACCAGATAAAGACACCTCACTTGTAGAAGACAACAATGGTGATGGTGATAGTGATCAGGAATTTCTTGATGCTAATAACCATACCATAGATGACAACATCAATGATGTCTCACACTCATTGGATCAAGTTAATCTTGATAAGTGTGATAATGTGGAGGGTGAATCTTCCAGACCAGATCTAAATTTCTCAAATTTAGATCTTTCTCAACAACTTGCTGTGATCCCTCAGCTAAGGATCCACAAGTCTCACCCCACCACAAACATCATTGGAGATGTTGTCACAGGGGTAAGAACAAGAGGACAAACCCATGAAGCAAATGTTTGTCTTCACTCTTGTTTCTTATCTCAGATAGAGCCTAAGAAAGTTGATGAAGCTCTAAAGGATGGAAGTTGGGTTGAAGCTATGCAACAAGAGCTGCTTCAATTCAAAAGGCAGAAAGTTTGGAACCTTTGTCCTCTTCCTCATGGGAAGACTACCATTGGAACCAAATGGGTTTTTAGAAATAAGAAGGATGATAGAGGAATCATCATCAAGAACAAGGCAAGACTAGTTGTTCAAGGATACACACAAGAAGAAGGGATTGACTACACTGATGTCTTTGCTCCTGTAGCAAGACTAGAAGCTGTTAGGATATTCCTGGCATTTGCTGCATCCAAGAACTTCAAGGTCTACCAACTTGATGTAAAGTGTGCTTTCTTATATGGAGTGATTGATGAGGAGGTTTATGTCAAACAGCCACCTGGTTTTGTAGATCCTGATCATCCTGATTATGTCTGCAAGCTTGACAAAGCTCTTTATGGGCTGCATCAGGCACCCAGGAAGTGGTATGAGACACTATCTGAGTATCTTTGTAAACATGGATACAGGAGAGGTACTATAGATGGAACTCTCTTCATCAAAGGACAGGGAAATGACTTATTGCTGGTTCAAGTATATGTAGATGACATCATCTTTGGTTCAACTAATCCAAAGCTCTGCAAAGACTTTGAGAAGCTGATGAAAGACAGATTTGAGATGAGTTCAATGGGAGAACTCAACTTCTTTCTGGGAATTCAAGTGAAGCAGGTTGAAGATGGCATCTTCATAAGTCAGTCAAAGTATGTTCAAGACATACTCAAGAGGTTCAACATGACTGATTGTAAGATTGCTAAGACACCCATAGCCAGAAACCACTCCCTTGGTCCAGATCTTGAGGGGGAGTGTGTAGATGAGCACTTATACAGGGCTATGATTGGGTCTCTTATGTATCTTACAGCTAGCAGGCCTGATATCATGTTTGCTACATGTATTTGTGCAAGATATCAAGCCAACCCTAAGATGTCTCACTTAATCACTGTGAAAAGGATTTTAAGATACCTCAAAGGTGCTTCAACACTTGGTCTATGGTATCCAAAGAATCCAAATTTCAATCTGTATGCCTATACAGATAGTGATTATGGTGGTTGCAATATGACTGCAAAGTCTACATCTGGGGGATGTCAATTCCTTGGTGGAAGGGTGGTCTCATGGCAATGCAAGAAACAATCCTGTGTGTCTGCATCAACTGCTGAGGCTGAATACATTGCTGCTGCAAGCTGCTGTGCTCAAGTGCTTTGGATTCAAAATCAGATGCTGGACTATGGATTTAACTTCAAAGAGACTCCTATCCACATAGACAACAATAGTGCTATCTCTATCACTGAGAACCCTGTGCAGCACTCAAGGACCAAACACATCAACATCAGGTATCATTTAATAAGAGATAACTATGAAAAGGGATTAATTAAACTAGTCAAAGTTCATACAGATGAACAATATGCTGATCTGTTCACAAAAGCTTTTGATGAACAGAGATTTAAGTATCTGATATCAGCTATTGGGATGATTAACTTTGAGTAGACTTTTTCTTAAAACTAATTCTAATTATTTCTTCTTAAAATATGTGTGTCCTAAGTTGTCTAGTTCATCACTTTCATAAGCTCATGTTTTCTTTGGATGTAAAATTCTTTTTGAAGACTTTCCTTAGATTCTTGAAAATTTTTGATACTTCGGAAGATAAAATTTTATCTTCGGAAGAAAAACATGTCTTCAAAATACATAACTGTCTAAGAGATTTTACCTTCGGAAGAAGTCAAATTCATCTTCCGAAGCTTAAAATTCTTATCTCAGACACTTATTTATTTTTAAGGACTTTTTCCTTCGAAGCAAAATTAACCTTCGGAAGCTTTGTTTATTCCTATACAAAGCATTCAAGGGTTTATTTCTCTTCCGAAGCATAAATTTTCAAGACTCTCAGGAAAATCTTCCGAAGCCATTTTAGCTTCGGAAGCTTTTTCAATCAAAACTTCCGAAGACAAATAAACTTCGGAAGCTTTTCGAATTCCAAGAAAACTACTTTTTGAGCAAAAGTAAACTACCTTTTCAGAGGTGGGACCGACTTCCGGATTTCAAAGTTTATCCTCTTTCATTAACTTTGGTTCAAATCCCTTTTCATATAAATACCCAACGGTTCCCCCTCTTTCCCACTATCTTCCTCAATTCTACTATTTCTCTAACCTAATTCTCTAAACCGCCTTTGCTTTCTACCTTTCTTCACCCTTAAGCTTCTGAAATGGCCAACCTTAACCGCAGAAACAACCCTGATTTCTCCATGCAACTTCACAGGCAACATAATCAAGTTGCTCTGTTAAGCTCTGAGAAAGATGCAAGTTTCTCAGAGATTTGCCAATTCTTGACTCTGTCAAACTACTTCACCTCCCTGACCATTGATCCTACTCTATATGAGGATCACTTGCTTGAATTCTGGAAGACCTGCCAAGAGGTCATTATGGATGGGGAGAAGGCACTGTCTGCCACAGTGCAAGGGAGGACAATCTTCATCACTCCGGCCATCATTAATCAACATTTGCAGCTGGATGATGAAGAAGGTGAGGTGTCCTTCCCAAAAGAAGCTGTTAATCATTCTTTTGAGCAGATGGGCTATGAGGGAGATTTCTCTGTAAAGACCTTTAGGAAAGGGAAGGTCTCATCCCAATGGAAATTCCTGCTCCATGTGGTTATCCACAGCTTGTCAAACAAGCATGGTGGATGGGACCAGATTCCTGAGGATCTCTCCTTTATAGTTCATGGAATGGTTCAGGGGGTCAAGTTCAGGTATTCACAATTTGTTTATACTAATTTACTTGCAAACTTAGACTCCTTAGAGTATTACATGTTTCCTAGATATGTTCAACACATTCTCAACTGTGAACTGGGCTCACAGTTGAGGGAAACAAGTAATATTCTTAAATTGGGACAGATGAAGCCCGGCATCTTTAAAATAATGAAGAAGCCAACTGTAGGCTTCTCAGGGGTAGAAACAGCCCTAGTCCCAAAAATGTTAGAGCTCATTGCTCAAGGTGACAACCTAGCAACACAAGCTAGTGTTGAACCCACACCTCTTTTGTCCTTACCTTTAAAAAGACCAGAAATCACCCTCACCTACCAAAGAAAATCCAAACGAACCCCTGCTCAGGCTATTGAGTCTGTGCAGGCCCCCAAATACTCAACCTTACAGGAAGAAGTGGACACTAGAGCTCCCACTTCTCCTGAGGAGCAAACCACTCCCATTACTTCACCTATCAGGGCTGAGGTTCCTCAAGCTCACCTGATGAGCTCACTAGCCCAACAACCTTAAGCCTTCACTCTGAGTCTCAACACTCAAGTGAACAACCTTCAGGGGACAGCTACCATCCCCAGCCTTTGGATCTCAACCAACCAATTCCCAACCTATCCTTTTACACTGATGAAGACTTAGGATTCAGTGAGTACCATGAGTCTCTCTTCTCCTCCCCTACTCAAAGAGAGATGAGTACCTCTGACTCTCCTCAGTCTATCCCCCATCAGTCACCTATTACTGAGGTGGACACTTCTGAACCTGTTCAGGATGTCCATATGGAAGAGGCTCTCACTTTTGAAAGTGATTACATCATTAAGACCTCAACCATGGCAACTCAGCCCATTGGCATCTCAACTGAGGCTGCCAGTGAGCAGAGGAAAACCAGCAGCCAAGAAACTCAAGCTGGTGGTGAGAGAGAGGACTTTGGTCCAATCATCTCATCCCCCAATGAATCTTCTGATGAAGATGAGGGGAATTTGAGACTAAAGGTGCAAAAATTGTCAAAAACATGCACCTATTTAGTCTCTAAGGTTAGTCACTTGGAATCTCAGGTGACTACCCTGCAAAACAGGGTCAATGATCAGCAACTCCAGATTTCATATCTGCAGGAAAAACTAGCTGGGAGACCTTTAAGGAGAGCTCAACCAGGAACACAAGAACCTGTGGAAGTGATTGACTTATCCTCCAGCTCACCTATGCAAGTGGGTGATGCTACCAAAAAGGGGGAGAAAGTTGTTACAACCACAGAACCTGGGAGTTCTTCAGAGAGAATGGACATAGAGGACTCACCATCCTCACTTGCTGTTGTGCATTCTCAGCAACTTCCTCAAGTTCACATTAATGTGGACTCTATAGACTCTCTCATCAGGAGTCTCTTTGAGGAAGGTATACCAAGGGCTGTCTCATCTCCACCACAAGGAACTGGCAACTACATCATAAGGTGGAGGTATGATGATGACAGGAGAGCCCTTATACTTCAGAGAGTTCAAGGCCAACAAGAAATTTTTCAATTCCAAAGCCTGAGCTTCTATGAAAGACTGGATTTAGTCAACTTGCCACTTGTCAATCCAAGCAATTCAAGACAAGCTGATAGGCTGGCTCAAAGAATCCAAGACAGGATCCTTGCAGAGTTTACTCTAAGAAGGACCCTAAGATTAGTTTCATAGGGGAAACCTTGACTGAAGGCCCAGTGGTAGAACCTGAGACCCCTGTCTCATCATCAACAACTACTGCAGAGGTCCAAACTCCATCTGAGACACCTGCTGGGAAGGTGTTTCTCAGCCTCTCTCTGGCCAGAGCATGGAAGCTACTCCAAGCAATGAAGGCCAAGCCTCAATCCACCCTGAGTCACAAAGGTCTGTTGGTGACAAAGGGAAAAGGATAATGACTCTGAGGAAATTGAGGAGGAAGAGAGAGAGAGGAAAAGGAGACTAAGGGGAGAAAGTTCTACTGGGTCATCTAGCTTCATGCAAACTGCAATCAGGGCTGCTCCCAGACCAAATACTCAAGATGATGAGTTAAGGGCAGTCAGGATTACCTATCTACAGACCAGGAACTATGACATTGATGAAATCATCTCCCTCCCCTTAGAAGAGTTAAATGAACTGGCTGACATGGAAGTGTCAAGAGAGTTGAAGGAGAAAGAGGATGCAAGGATACTTCTCCAACTCAAAGAGGAGAAGAGACAGAAAAGACTTTACAAGCATGCTCCCACTCTCTCACCAGTTCAAGAAAGTCCTGCACAGGAAGATGTGGCTCCACAAGAACCTCAGGTAGATAAAGAAGAAGATAGGATCAAGATGATCAACTACCTGAGTGCCACAGGCTTCTATCAGGCAGATGCACTTCTTCCCTTGTCCTATGACTTCATTGAGTTCGAGTATCTAAAGCAACTTGAGCTTGAGTTAGTCAAGGAAAGAAAGACAACCAAAAGGAAGCTAAGGGAAGAAGCTGCAAAGTCAAGAGCCATCATTCAAAAGAATGCAAAGAAGTCTGCTGACAGACAAAGAATGGTGAGCTTCTTGAAGCTGTATGGATTCTCCGGAAGGAGACTTGGCCCCATGTCTCTATCCACTATGGATGAGCATATTAGGGTGATCAAGCAGAAGATTAAAAGTGGAGAACTCATTGACTTGCACTCTCTTCCAAGTCAAGTCCCACCTGAAGTGGAGGTCAAGTTTGAACAACCAGAGACACCTCAACCAGCACCTCCAGCTGAGCCTCAGCAAGCTTCATCTTCTGATCCTAGGCAGGGTCAAACTCCCTCTCCTTCTGAACCTGTGAGGGAGGAACACCCAACTGAGAAAGACACTGATGATCAACATGGTGCTGCAGACCAGTCTTCTCAGTTAAAGACATCCAAGAGGAAGAATAGGATGGCTTCTAAACCAAAGACTAAGAAGAAGAAGCCAAAGTCCTCTACCTCTGCACCTCAGTCTGAATCAGATCAACCTGAGGAAGTGCATGATGAGGCAGCCCAATCAACTCCTATTCAAGTGGCTCCTCTAACTAGTGAGACACCCATCTTGTCCTGGACTTACTCTACCAATCCAGAAAGATGGAATGTTATCAGAGATCAAGGTGTTGAGAATGTCTACTCATGGCAAGACATAATCAATTTACCTCTGCATGATCTCTTTGAGATGAGAAGATACTATGAGAGTCTTGATGATCCTGACCATCTCATGAAGAAAGGAATGGTCCTGATTGTACTGAAGACTACCAACATTTGAAGATCTTCTAAATGTTTTGGTCGCATCAGCCTAGGGGGAGTTTGTAAGGATTCCTGAAGTCTGATGCAACCCAAAACAGCCTAAGTGTCTCAGCAACATGCACTAAGTACTGAAGTGAAGAATGCTTCGGAAGTTTTACACAAAGCATTAGAAAATACTCTAAGTGTAAAATCTTCCGAAGCCAAGACCAATATCTTCCGAAGCCAAACATGAAGTCTTCCGAAGCTTCAGAGACAAAGTCTTCCGAAGCTTCAACCTATGAAGACAGATTTTTTCCGAAGACTTTTAGTACACATGCTTTATCTGATTTACTGTTCCATAAAGCACCTTTTCCGCTGCATCTCTGTAAAGTCACCAACTTACATGAGTTGGTGAAAAGGGCCTTGCTTCTGGTAACTGTACATTGAGGTCTTGAGTCTGTAACTTTCCACTTTATGTACTTTATCCTTTTTGTAATGTATAAGGATGTGAGCTATGGCATGTCATAGTCACAAGGTCAAAAGGCAGATATGCCTTTTGATCCTACAATTGATTTTGTTAGTGTCTAGTCAATTGTATCCAGCTGGCTTTCAAAGTATAGCCGGCTGTAGGTTGTAGTATAAGTATTCCAAGTTCTTGTATCTTTCAGTATGCTTTGTAACACTTGTAAAAGAACTTGAGAAAGCAATATACTGCCTCCTTGAAACCCATACTCTCTTGTTCTGTCTTTTGCTTTACTTGTGTTCTTTGTATCACCTTTGGTTACCCAGTTCACTTTTTGATTAAAGTTTAGTTAATCTCCTCATTGTGTTGTTGTGTTGTAATTGTGTTTAAGCCCTTAAACGGTCCTGCAAAGTGATTTTCACAACCTTGTTCATCGTATGAACAAACCATAACGAAAATTGAAAATGTTGAAATCAAATCTTGATTCTAAGAGTTAAAAAAGGTTAAAAACAACAAATATGATCACTCCAAACATGAAAAACAAAATAATAGTGATTATTCATGATAACATCAAGTATAGGCAGGATTCCTATGGAACAGTACCTATAAACATTCAATTTTGACCATCAAAAGTCAAACTGAGAAAGTTCACTTGATATATGCTTTACAATCTGATGGCTATTATCAAATCTTCTAATTCATATGCCTCTACTGTAGGGTACATGGAAAATCTCACTTGGAGTAAGCTCCATAATGTCAGTGGTTATCTTGACCCTGATGTACCTGAGGCAGAAGGTCTCACAGACATGATCAGATTTATATCCACGACCAGAGTTGCTCATGCAATTACAGTCAAACCAATTATTTATGAGAGATTCATTAGGTCTTTTTGGAGCACTGCTGAGGTGACAGAGATAGATGGTGTAAGGACTTTGTTTGGAAGAATCTTTGATGATCATACATTGGCCATTACTGAACAAACTGTGAGATAGTATCTGCAGTTTGGTGATGATGCCAACACTCCCTTAGAACTTGAAGATGATGATATTACTACATTCTTTGCCAACATTGGATATGAGGGAGGATATGAATGCAATGAGATTGTAAAGGGGTTAGTTGACTTACAATGGAGGTTGCTCATTCATCTACCAACATTGTCTGTAAAGGAGGAAGACTGGATGGAATGACATTCCAGTGACTACCTCATCTGCTATATGTGCTTTGTGCACTAACAAGCCATTCAACATGTCTGCTTATGTGTTTAATGGTCTGGTATCAAACATTCAGGAAAGAAGTAGACATATGTTCCTGATGTATCCAAGGTTCTTGCAATGCCTCATCAATGAAACTTTCCCTGATATTGTACCTGATGGACCTGTGCTGGATATACCTTATTATAATGCCAAGTCTTACAAGTACATTAGGAAAAGAGACCCTAAAAATTTTAACAGTGGAATCTTCTTTCCCTTGTTACCCTGGATTCTTCAGCAGATTAATCCAGATGAACAAGCAGAAGAACAAGAGGCTCCTGTTGATGAGCCTGATCAAGAAGAAGAACATGCTGCTCATGATCAACAAACTGTTGATGAGCATGCTGTTGAAAGGGATGAAGGAAAGAGGCAAGTGTCACCCCAGGTTGATGTAGGGGGTGATTTTCTCATTGGGCCTTCTGTTCATGAAGCTGATATAGCCTCACCTTTTATGCCCACACCAATACCATCATCACAAAGATCACCAATCCCATCACCACAAGCACAATCCATCATCTCCACATATATCACCCATACACTCACCCCATATTTAACCAATCCATCATTCTCCTATATCTCCTGTTCAATCATCCCCTACAACTACTGAGCCTGTTGAGTATGGTGATTCTGCCAGCTCTTTTGAAGAATCCAAATCATCATCTGATGAGGAGGATCATCAAAGAAAGATGCCTGTTAGGCAGGTTACTTTTGAGGTTGTTCCATCTGAAAGTGTTGTTGAATCATAGGTGAATAGGCCTGATGGGAAGGATGAAATGATCTCTGAACTACTGAAGAAAGTAGCAAAGATAGAGAAACTATTGAATAGAAGATCTAGTATTATTCAAGATAGACTTCTGGAATTGGATTAAAAAGAAAAAGAGTTAAAAGACATGAAACAAAATATGAGGTTGAGAAGAAAGAGAAAGAAAAGGAGATAGAAAGTTTAAAGGCTGCTCTCCAGCATCAAAGGATGAAGTAAGTGGTCATGTTGACACTTTAGCCATCCAAACTATTGCTATGGAAGAACAAGAAGGGTTGATTGAAGAGCAAGCTGACATTATCATAGACCTACAAAATAGATAGAATCTCTAAACAAGAGAGTCTCTGAGTTAGAGCTGCTGGTCATGATTAAAAGAGAAGCAGAAATGGAGAAAGATGTTAAGGGAGAGAAAAAAGAAGTGAAAAGAAAAAGAGAAAGTGATGAAGATGACAGTGATGAAGGTTCATAATGGGAGAGTGGTATTCCCTAAGCTTAAGGTGAAACGAACAGAATCATTTAAGAGAAAGATGGTGGCTGGAACTCATTCCTCCAAACCAACTCAAATGTCTACTATGATGAAAAGACATATGAGTTGGTGATTGAAAGAAGATGGGGAGGAAAAGAAGGTGCTTAAATCAGATTATTTAGTGCATATGAAGTGAGATTGCTAGATGAGTCTTATATGCACTACATATACACAAGGCACTTCAGAGAGATAAACAATAAGCTGGGAGAAACAGACATGCACTACTTCTTAAAGTGCATAAAGATTCAGAAGATGGCATTTGATAGAATGCTTGCCAAGAGAGAGCAGAGGAGGAAGAAGAAGACTCCTCTGCAACTGGGAAATATTGTGAAGCTAGAGGTAGATGTGGATGGATATCTTCTGATTCATAAGGATGGACTATCAACTGTGTCCATCTGGGAGCCTATTTCATTAAGAAAGCTGCCCATTGAAGCAATTCACACTATGAGCCAAATAAAGATTCATGTGCTGAATAGAGAAAAGATGTTGAAGCCAATAACTTTGTCAACATGATAAAGGCCATTTTAGATCCATCACTCACAGAACCACTGATCTCCTCTACAGCTGCATAAGACGCAGCAGAATCCTCACAACCTCATCCACCATCAAACCCTAAAAGTACTTAAGCTGTATAATCCTTAGGGGGAGTATTGTTAGACCTTGAAAGGATCATACATGCCAATTCAAGTGGTGGGTTTATGATTGTTCTGCTGGAAATCCCACAAGTCCAAGAACCAATGCGGATGAAGAATTTGGCGTAGAGAATAGAAGATAAGTGTCGGCTAACCGCATTTGTATATGCGGATGACCATAGAACAAAAGCTGACAAGTGTTTGTTCTTCCGCATTAACAAATGCGGATAGCCGAAACAAATGCTGACAAGTACTTTGTACATCCACATTTACTAATGCAGATGCTCAACAACAAATGCGCCTAAGTGTTGTTCATCCGCATTTGTCAATCCTGATGACCAAACACTAATGCTGAAGAAGAAAAGGAAATGTTGATGAAGATCACAACATCCGCATTAGTTAATGCGGATGAACAAAAGAAATGTCGATGATGACTTTTGTACTTAGACTAGTTCTCTAATGTATAGGTCAGGGGTAGTTTAGTCTTTTTGTAAAAGGCATCTTGTCAGTCTATAAATAGAATTGAAATCCTCATATGTGAGGTGAATGTTGATAGACATTATAGATAATCGGAATATTTTGTTTAGTCTAATGCTCTCAAGGTGTATTGTTACTGTTTAATGCTCAAACCCTAGCATTCATTGTAACCGATCACCTTCTTTAATACAAAGAGCATTTATGAGTATTTCTTGCATTCAATGTTCATTGATTGTTTGATTCCGCCATAAAATCATTGACTCAATCATCATATTCGGTCCTTGTTGATTCACATAAACAGAGAATATCAATCTCACACCCAGTCATAACTAAAACCATATCCCTTTCTTAACTAAAGCAAAATTATCACCTATAATTTTCTTCCATCTATCTAAAACTCAAGTCTCAAGTCATGTGTTTCCTACAATAAGTTACTTAGCTTCATGATACAGATGATAAGTTACCATCTGCACTTCTTTTATTTAATGCAGTCATTTTTACCCAATCTTCTATAGTTCTACATATGCTCTTGTATGCATCAGTATGGTGCCACATCTTCCCATTGATTTTTAGTCCTCTTTTTTTACGCCCTTAAAATTACCACAAAGTACCTTATTGATGTGTCTTATACTCTTATATTGTCCTATTTCTTCTTTGTTTCACATATGATCCCTACTAATATCTTACATTTACCTCTAGAATTTACAAGACCTAAAACAACTATGATTTAAACTTGATACAACTTGCTAAGTTTCCACTTATCTCAAACTTGCATTGGGAAAACAAAGCACAAAACTAGTGTTTTTCCTACAAAACTAGCATGCACTTATGAACAGGAAAGTAAATATCGATAACTATAAAAATTAACTTTAAGGGCAAGTAATCATTGTATTAAATGCATATGCACTTTACATGCTTGAGCTGCAACTCATTCATGTTGAAATGTAAATTTCCCACATAAAGCTTGAATCAATCGCACCACAAGGTCCAATACAACCTGTTGTTCCAATTGTAGCAGTTGATTGGACAAGATTCTTTTCAACCTCTGAAGGATTTACCAGCATAGGTTGCCTAAGAAATAGATGACTAGAGAGAGCAATTTCCATTGGTTGTACATTGCATCATAGAACTCAATGTACTTGCAGGACCGGTGAAGGGTATGCAATTACAACATAACAACACAATAAGGAGAGTTCTTTAGAACACTTAACAAATCAAATAGGGAACTGGTTAACTTATGTGAAAGATGCTAAGAACACAAGTAAAAATGAGACAAAACAAGATAACTAACAACACAAGTATTTGGTTTTCAAGAAACCTGTATATTGCTTCTCAAGTTCTTTTACAAATGTTACAAAGCATACAATAGAAACTTACAAGTATTTGAGATACTTTATACAACATCCTACAGCCGGCCATACTTTGAAGGCCAGCTGGATACATAAGACGAGACAACTACAAAATCAAATGTAGAGTCAAAAGGCAGATTGCCTTTTGACCTGTGACTATGACATGCCATAGCTCACATCCTAATATATTACAAAAAGGATAAAAGTACATAAAGTAGAAAGCATAGACTCAAGACCTCAATGTACATTTACCAAAAGCATGGACCTTTTCACCAACTCATGTAAGTTGGTGACTACAAAGAGTTGTAGAGGAAAGGTAATCCAACTTTATGGTAAAGTACATCAGATAAAAGCATGTATCTAAAAGTCTTCGGAAGAAATCTGTCTTCACTCTTTGGCTTCGGAAGACTTTGTCTTTGAAGCTTCGAAAGACTTCACTTTTGGCTTTGGAAGATGTTGGTCTTGGCTTCGGAAGATTTTACACTTAGAATATTTCTAATGCAAGGTGTAAAACTTTCGAAGCATTTCTACTTCTGTTCTTCAGTGCATGCATGCAAAGAGACTTTGGATGTTTTGGCTGCATCTATAGGAATCCTTACCAACTCCCCCTAGGCTGATGCTACCAAAACATTTGAAGATCTTTATCTTTTAACAGTCCTCATAATGATGATGACCATGCCCTTCTTCATTAGCTGGTCAGGATCACTCAGACTCTCATAGTATCTTCTCATCTCAAAGAGATCATGCAGATGTAGGTTGAATAGGTCTTGCCATGTGTAGACATATTCACCACATTGATCTCTAATCACATGCCATCTCTTTGGATTAGTTGTGAAGGTCCAGGATAAGATGGGTCTCAGATGCCAGAGGAGCCAGTTGGATTAGAGTTGATTAGGCTACCTCCTCATGCACTTCCTCAGGTTGATCTGACTCAGCTGAGGTATAGAGGTGGATAATTTAGATTTCTTCTTCTTCTTTGACTTTGGTTTAGAAGCCATCCTCTTCCTCCTTTTTGAGGACTTTAACTGAGAAGACTGGTTTGCAGCACCATGTTGATCAGTATTGTCTTGCTTAGTTGGGTGTTCCTCCCTCATAGGTCCATAAGGAGAGGGAGTTTGACCCTGCTGTGGATCAGAAGATGAAGCTTGCTGAGGCTCACTAGGAGGTCCAGGTTGTGTTGTCTCAGGTTGTTCAACCTTAACCTTTACTTTAGGAGGAGCTTGACCTGGAGGGGAGTGTAAGTCAATTAGCTCTCCACTTTTGATCTTCTGCTTGATTACCCTAATTTGCTCATCCATTGTGGATAGAGACATAGGGCCAAGTCTCCTTCTAGAGAATCCATACAGCTTCAAGAAGCTCATCATCCTTTGTATGTGAGCAGACTTCGTCATGTTCTTTTGGATAATGGCTCTTGACTTTGTAGCCTCTTCCCTCATCTTTCTTTTTGTTGCCTTTTGTTCTTTGAGTACTTGAAGTTCAAGCTGTTTGAGATACTCAAACTCAATGTACTCAAAGGACAAGGGAAGAAGTACAGATGCCTGGTAGAAACCTATGGCACTCAGGTAGTTGATCATATTTTGCCTATATGTTTCCTTGTCTACCTAAGGTTATTGTGTAGCTTCCACAGTCTCTCTGCTTCCTTTTTCTCCCTAGACATTTCTATGTCTGCCAGTTCATTAAGTTCCTCTAAGGGGATAGATATAATCTCATCAGTGTCATAATTCCTGGTCTGCAAGTAAGTAATCCTGACTGCCATCAACTCATCATCTTGAGTGTTTGGTCTGGGGGCAGCCCGGATTGCAGCTTGCATGAAGCCTGAAGACCCAGAGGAACATTCTCCCCTTAGCTTCCTCTTCTTCTCTATCTCCTCCTCCTCAATATCCTTAGGAGTTAGAATCTTTTTCCCTTTGTCACCCACAGACCTATGTGACACAGGATGGAGAGAGCTTTGGCCTTCATTGCTTGGTGTAGCATCCAAGCTCTGGCCAAGAGAGGTTGTGATACACCTTTACCAGCAGGTGTTTCATTGAGAGAATGAATTTCTGAAGTAGTTTTTGGTGTGTGGCTCTCAATCTCTATCACTGGGCTTTAGCCAAGGTTTTCCCTTTGAAGCTAATCTCAAGGTGTGCCTCAACATCTAGTTGACCAATGTGGTTACCTGATTGCCTTTGTCTCCTTCTTAGACTGAACTCTTTAGTAATTCTATCTTGAATCCTTTGTGCCAGCCTATCAGCTTGTCAGTATTGACTTGGGTTGGCAAGTGGCATGTTGATTAGGTTAAGACCTTCATAGTAGTTCAAGGTCTGAAAGTTGAACACCTCTTGCTGCCCTTGAACTCTATGAAGAATGATGGATCTTCTATCAGCATCATACCTCCACCCAATAATGTAATTTGAAATTCCTTGGGGTGGGGATGATATAGCCCTTCGAATGCCTTCCTCAAAGAGACTCTGAATGAAAGAGTCTATAGAGTCCATATTAATGTGAACTTGAGGAAGTTGTTGAGTATGCACAATTGCAAGTGAGGATGGTGAGTCCTCAATGTCCATACTCCCTAAAGAACTCCCAGGTTCTGTAACTGTAATGACTTTCGTCCCCTTTTTGGTAGCATCACCCTTTTGCATAGGTGAGCTAGGAGTTTGGTCAATCACATTCACAGGTTCTTGTGTTCCTGGTTGAGCTCTCCTTAAAGGTCTCCCAGCTAGTTTTTTCCTGAGCTAAGATATCTCAAGTTGTTGATCATTGACCCTGTTATGCAGGGTAGTCACCTAAGATTCAAGGTGACTAACCTTAGAGACTAAATAAGTGCATGTTTTTGATACGTATTGCACCTTTAGTCTCAAGTTCCCCTATCTTCATCAGAAGAATCATTGGGGGATGAGATAATTGGACCAAAGTCTTCCCTCTCACAACCAGCTTCAGGTTCTTGGCTGCTGGATTTCTTCTGCACATTGACAGCCTCAATTGAAGTGTCAATGGGCTGAGTTGCCATGGTTGAGGTCTTAATGATGTAATCACTTGCAAAAGTGAGAGCCTCTTCCATATGGATCTCCTGGACACGTTCAGGTTGATCTACCTTAATTATGGGTGACTGATGTGGGCTA
This sequence comes from Flaveria ramosissima, assembly GCA_025215565.1. Lineage (NCBI taxonomy): Eukaryota > Viridiplantae > Streptophyta > Magnoliopsida > Asterales > Asteraceae > Flaveria > Flaveria ramosissima. The sequence continues at coordinate 53,159,229 of CM046037.1, forward strand.
TACATAGGGGACTCAGAAGCACTCATCTCTTTTTAAGTCGGGGAAGAGTAGAGAGACTCATGGTACTCACTGAAACCTATGTCTTCATCAGTATAAAATTCATGGTTGGGAATGGGTTGATTTAAGTCTAAAGGCCGGGGATGGTCACTGTAACTTATATGCATTATTAGGATGTCATGGATCGACAAAACCATCATGCTAAACTGTATGGATAGTCTCTTCGAGATGTTCATTAAGAAAAGCGGTTTTGCCATCCATTTGCCAAAACTCATATTCAAAATATGAAGTTATGGCACATGATATCCTAATCGACTTTAGCATTGCCACGGGCGTAAGAGTTTCATCATATTCAACCAATTGAGTTTGATGGAAACTTTATGCTATAAGTCTTGACTTATAAGTATTCAGGTCTCCATGCATATCCGTTTTCGTCTTGAAAACCCACTTGTATCCAACCGGTTTGGAGTTAAGTGGAGGGTCAACCAATTCTCAAACTTGGTTGTTATACATGGATTGCATCCTTACGTTCATGGCTTCTAGCCATTTGTCCCAATCCAAATTGGACATAGCGTCTTGGTATATGGTTAGCCTACAGGGGTCAACCATATAGCATCCATTCTTGGAATATTCGTATCACTTAGATGGAATACTAACTCTACCAGATTTGTGAATGTTTTGAGTATATTTATCAACCTCTTGATTATCATCAACAACCTCTTGTTGGTAGCTAGTGTCAACCAAAAGTGTACCGGCTTGTGGATTTTGATCCTTATCAAGTTCCATAGTTCTATACGTCATTCCTTCCATAAAGAACTCGGTTTCCAAGAACTTAGCCTTTCGAGCAATAAATACTTTTGCTCTGTTGAGTCAAAGAAACAGTATTTCATACAGTCTCTGTGGATTCTCAACTTATATACACTTTCTTTGTCCGGGTCATATTCATAATATGAGCCTTAGAGAGCAATGCGAAAACCCAAAATGATAAAGATGGTAAGCTCATAGCCATAATAAATTGAACCATATCCAAATAAGGTTCAGTTTCTTCTTTATCAGAATGAAGAACACAGATAGTTATTTGGAGTTGATATTCTACTTCATTATTGAAGATTTTGAACATTTCAAAAGCTTCATACTTATGTGTCATCAAGTGCACACAATAATAGCGACTGTAATCGTCGGTAAAATAATGAAGTATCTTTCACCAATCTTTGTCATTTTCATAAAGAACTACATACATCCAAATGTATCATTCCTAGTAAGTCTTTTGGTTCACACTTATCAAATGAAACATTTTCATTTGTTTCCAAAATACCATTCTTTTGAAGTGTTTGAATCCAATTCTTGTTAATGTGACTAATACGATAATGTCAAAGATAATAATAACTTAAACCCATTTTAAGTTTCTTTGTGCTTAATGTGTATAATAAGTCATTGTAGGACGAATTATCATGAACCAATTCATGGATATCACTAAAAGGCATGTCCTTAAAATGAAATACATCATCCATAAAACTTAATACAATTATTTACAAACTTTAAATCATGTTCACATTGTTTCAATAGGAAACATTAATTATGTTCCTAGTCAAACTAGATGCATACAAAAGGTTTTGAGAACAACTTCCAAACAGTTTGAAAGTCTCAAAATAGAGTTTCCTTCCTTGAAGCGCACATTTCTTTTGAACCCCTTTGCAACGATTGCAAGAATGAGTTTCACATCCGGTATCCAATACCCATGTGTTTGAAGAAATGACATTTAATACAATGTGTGAATCATGGAAATTGTATTTGAGGTTTGCTCAACAACCCTCTTGTCTTTCAACTCCTTGAGATAGGAGGGACAATTCCTTTTCATTGTCCTATCTCTCCATACTCAAAGCATGGAACGTTCTTCGTTATCTTAGGCTTCATAAGCTTAGGCTTTTCGAGGTTTCGCATTTACCTTTGCTTTGATGTATTCCTTTCCTTTGGCAATAATTGCCTTAGGATCGGGATTGGCCATTTATTATAGCCTCCCTCATTGATCAAGAGAATAGGTAGAACCTCTCTACCCATCCCTGCCTCGGTTGCTTTGAGCATTGCGTGAAGTTCACCAATGCTCTTGTCCCACCCATTCATATTACAGTTTATTATGAATGTCTCAAACCTTTAGTTAGGCAATCAAGGATCAAATCCTTGGCCAACTACTTTGAGACAGGACAGTTAAGCATCTTGAGGCTATCAATGTGGCTTTTCATCTTAAAATATATAAGATGATATCGATTGGGTTTCTTCCATGTGTCATGTATAAAGTGCTCGAACCGTTTCGTAGCAATCTACTAAAGTTTGTTGAAGGAACATTTCCTTTAACTAGATTATCATGTCATATGCCCCATGATGCTCCAAACCCTTTTGGAGTTCGGGAATCATATTCCCAACATGAGGTAGGATACTTGCACAGAATCCTTAGTGTGCCTAAGCCAATCGTAAAAAGGCCTTAACATCAACAGCGTTGGTTGGTGAGGTATGGGATCGTCAAGGACATAGGCCTTTACTCATTTTGAGAACGATTCTCAAATTTCAAAATTGAGTCCATAAGTTTATTATGGTTAATACGATCCCCTTTTAAGATGGTTCTCGGTGATAGGGTAGGGACGGTCGGGGTAGTAGCATCGTGGTTTGCGGCCATTACTACAAAATTACAAAGTTCATTTTAGTATTTCTGAAAAATGCATTTTAACTATTAATACCCTTTACATGTCTCATAGACAATTAATAATTAAAATCTAGAATCCAACGTTACATTTAAATGATGGTTAGGTGACCTTTATCCCATTATTTAAATTAACAAGGTAGTCAACAGTTGACAATTGCAACCTATTGCAACTTCTAGTCTTATGGGATCGGTTAAACATCATATGTTTAGTCGGCATGTTTAATCCCATCAACACCATTGTACGCCATGCTTCGGTGACCCTAATCACATGGTTTCCAATTCAAGTCGTCCTACTTACACACACGTGTGAGTTTTCACATACAAGCAATTAGGTGACCTTTATCCCACAACTACGTTAGACTCACCTCAAAGATACAAGTTCCCTACAAGTGGTTAGGTGACCTTTATCCCACAAATAGTTCCCAAGAGATTCGAGTGTCGTGTAAAAGGATGGTGTTAGACTTGTTACCAAAGGGATTTAAGTTCCCATTAATTCTAGTTATGAAAACTCTATGTACCTTGTATTCGCATGCTTTCAAATACATGGTACCCTATGGTTTATTTTTTAATAAAACCTCTTTTATTAAATCATTAATCCTTTTAATAACCTTTTATTAACCACTTAATGATTAGAAACCATAAATTTCTAGCTTGTTAAGTTTGCTAATGAGTTTGTTATGCATATCCAAATATCAAACAACAATCATACAACAAACAACCAAACAAGCATAATCATTCAAACATATGTGCATAACCATAGCCACTAAGTTGACTACACTTGTTTGCCATCACAAGTGTTGTCATAAGGTCTTTCCTAAAGGTTCAACATAACACAAATGATGAGATCTCCAAAGACCCCCACTTGAACTTTTATCCAAATGCTTCAAGTCCATCCTTTGTGTCTTCCTTTTGTGCTTCCATCCCGAGCATCTTCTTTTACAAAATATATATCCTAATACATATTTTCTAGTAAAAGAAAAATACTCCTAATCTATTTATTACATTGCCAAATGAATAAACAAATTACAACCCAAATAGAAACACCAAAGAAATTATTACAACCCATAAAGAATGAATACAACCAACATGACAAGATTACAATCAACCAAATCCAAAACACACATGGTCAAGGCTATGTTATGAACTAAAACATGTATCCATATACATCATTTCAAGAACCAAAATGAACCCCATTTGACCCTAAATTTTCAGCCAACATAAACCAAGAATTTAGGGTCTTTTGTCCAAACAAAGCACAATCAACCATTTTGATATCTTTCCTTTCAAGACTTAATCAAAGGCATGCAAGATATAACCTTGAAAGGTTGGGGTATCATCATATCATCTCAAAACAACCCTAATTTGGTTGTTAAAGCCTCATAAAACCAATATTACAAGAACACATGAAACTAGTCATCCACATATCCGGCTCTAGATGCCAATGTTGGGTTTGTTGGACCTTTAACAAACTAGTTTAACCATTTAAACTTAGAAAAACGCAGCGGAATATGAACTTAATATCATGTTGTAATCTGAAAAATTAAAGCTCATAACTTTGTTTCAACAAACCCAAAACCATAGGATCAAATATATGTGTTTGAACTAGTTATCAAGATAAAACAAAACAACCAAAACAACACAATGGAACTACCTTCCAGAAGCTGTCAAAACCGTGGATTGGATCAAGATGATGATGCTTTTGAACGACCAAAACATCAAGATAGATGTCCTCAAGCAATCATACCCACAAGCCTCTAAGAAAACACCATTGTTGCTAGGATTTGAGCACCAAAACGGATCAAGAAGGCTGCTGGAACCTCTATTCCAGCCGTGAACATCAACAAGGATGTTAGAACTTTGTTCCAGCCATGATATCTTTCTTCCAAAAGAAAGATCATGTTCTTGAGACCCTTTTGCATATAAGAGAGTGAGAGAGATCTGAAAATGGAGTGTGAATCTTCTAAGAGAGCCAAGAACCCAAGAGAAAACTAAACAAAACAAAAAGATAGGGCTGCACCATGGGGGCGGCCGAAAACCCTTTTAGGGTTGTTTTATTTTTGTGATTTTCCCAAAATGGTCCTTGTATATTAATCTTTTGTCAAACTAAAGATTAATAAAGATACATATATATAATTAACCTTTTAATTATATAACATACACACTTTTATTATTTGATGTTATTTAACTAAATTAAACAACATTACAAATAATGTCCATGAACAAAATATCCATATAAGTTGTTCAATCTCATATGCAACTTATTTAGAAAACCCATTTTCTAAATTGGTGTATTTATTTAATTGCATGATCATATCATCAATTAAATATTAATTGGTGTTTGCTAAGCTTGTTATTGGGTATGACCCGACTTGGATCATAACGTACTAACCACATCAATGTTCTATGTGTCTTGGGCATAAAGAATCCAACACCTTGATCTCTTAAGCCTTCTTGGACTTTCTTTTGGCCTTCCTAATCAAGTTCTTTCTCTTGGACTTGGTCATCCTAACAACTTTATTCTCCTCAGAGGGATGGTGACCCTTCTAAGAATGCTCTTCTTCACTCTTCTCAGAGCCATTCTTCATTATCTCCTCTTCATCCTCTTCAGTAAAAGGGTCTATGAGGGGAAGCTCATCTTCACAAGTTCCACACCTAGGACATCTTACATACAAGATTGTGTGTGGAGGAGCTATCTCATAAGATCCCAGTCCCTGCTTATTTTGATAACAAACTTTTGCATGCAAGGATGAGGATATTATGTTCTTGAAGGTCTCTTCTTCAAGAACACATTTTTCTGCCTTGGCTTTGCTGATCACAAGCTCAGCCTGGTGTTCAGTTAACTTAGCAATGAGGTCTTTGATCTGAGTCATGTAGTTTGTGTGCTCATGTTTAAGAGTTGAAATGGTTTTCTCTAAGTCATCTATCTTTAGTTTATAATCATTTTCAGCTCTCTTAAAATCTGCTTTTAAGGTATTTAAGGACTCAAGATCAGATCTTATTTCTAAGTTATAGGACCTGTATCTATTAACGTTAGCAATACATTCAGGAGTACAAAGATGTTCCAATACCCTGGCTTCATCGTGGTCTGCCATGAGTACTTGGTTTGGAGATGCATCTTCGACCTGAAAGCTCCAGTCAAAGCCTCCTTCTTCAACAGCAGCTGCAGCTTGCTGCTTTGGCTTCTCATTCTAGGGCGCTTTCTCAGAGTAGTTTGGTCTGGCTTGTTTTTTACCACCATTTGTCCTTGGTGCCTTACACTTCTTTGCAAAGTGTCCCATCTGGTTACCACTGTAACACTTTACTTTGCTTTTATCCAGCCCAAACTTTCCATTGGCTGCATTGCTTGGAAACTTCCTCCCTGTCCTCTTGTAAAACTTCTTGGCTCTGTGAGTGAGAAGAGCCATCTGCTGAACTATCTCCATGTACTCCAGATCATCTGGATGGATACAGTCCGAGTCTTCAAGGGTGAAGAGAAAGTTGCCTGTGGTTTCATCAGTTGAGACAAAGGAATGAGAAGAACTTGTCTCTTGAAAAGGACTTCCTAGAGTGTAGCTTTCTCTTGGAGTCTCTAGGAAGATGATGAAAGGGCCTTTTTGTGAGTTGTCAGGGTAGCATATAAGATAATGTTGTGGTTCAATGCTTTCCCTTTCAACCACATGGAGGGTTGAACTCAGTTGATTGATGGAGTTAACAGATGAGTTTTGCATATTTGTCTCCATCTGGTAGCCACTAAGAATACCATACAACTCTATGAGAGTAAGAGTCTTAAGGTTCTTAGTCCTCTTGATGACAACACAATAATGTGTCCACTGTCTAGGAAGAGAGGAAATAAACTTCCTTACAATGTCCCTGTTCTCAAGAGTTACTCCAACATCCATTAGAGTATCTATAATTTCAACATACCTGAAGTATTGTTGAGTCATGGTTTCACCTACCTTGAAGGTGAAGTTTTCAAATTCCTGATTCAGGAGATTCTTCTTGTTCTCCTTTGCTTCAGAGGCCCCCTCATATATCAACTTTAGTGCTTCCCATAGTTGCTTGGCAGCTTTGCACTTCTTGAAGCCTTTATAGATGGAGTTTGGAAGAGCAGTTTAAAGGGCTGTCATGGCTTTCTGATCAATCTCTATTCTTTTCCTGTCTTCTTCAAAGTAATCAGCCACAGCCTTTGGAATCATACCACCACCAGTAGCAAGACCGTTGAAGGGTATGCAATTACAACATAACAACACAATGAGAAGAGTTCCTTAGAACACTTACAGATCAAATAGGGAACTGGTTAACTTATGTGAAAGATTCTAAGAGCACAAGTAAAAATGAGACAGAACAAGATAGCTAACAACACAAGTATTTGGTTTTCAAGAATGCAGTATATTGCTTCTCAAGTTCTTTTACAAATGTTACAAAGCTTACAATAGAAAGTTACAAGTACTTGAGGTACTTTATACTACACCCTACAGCCGGGCATACTTTGAAGGCCAGCTGGATACATAAGACTAGACAACTACAAAATCAAATGTAGAGTCAAAAGGCAGATTGCCTTTTGACTAGTGCCTATGACATGCCATAGCTCACATCCTAATATATTATGAAAATGATAAAAGCACATAAAGTAGAAAGCACAGAAAGACATCAATGTACAGTTACCAAAAGCATGGACCTTTTCACCAACTCATGTAAGTTGGTGACTAAACAGAGTTGTAGCGGAAAGGTGGTCCAACTTTGTGGTAAAGTACATCAGATAAAAGCATGTATCTAAAAGTCTTCTGAAGAAATTTGTCTTCACTCTTTGGCTTCGGAAGACTTTGTCTTTGAAGCTTCTGAGACCTCACTTTTGGCTTTGGAAGATGTTGGTCTTGGCTTCGGAAGATTTTACACTTAGAATATTTCTAATGCAAGGTGTAAAACTTCCGAAGCATTTCTACTTCTGTTCTTCAATGCATGCATGCAGAGAGACTTTGGATGTTTTGGCTGCATCAGACTTATAGGAATCCTAATAGTACTCGATTCGAGACACAATTCTTATTGTGAAAACCCAATAGTTTATCACTACTAATGACTTAGTCATAGTCTTCAATAGAGAATAACGGTAAATAGCAAGAAGCCATCTATATGCTACGTAGCGAACAATGGTAAATAACGACCGCCATTTCGTGTTTATCGATTAAGTAGTATAATATGTAAGAATGTTTCATATTGAATAAATAAGCATGTTTAGCAATAAATTAGTAGAAAATCTAAGCAAACACCCCCACCTCAACCCTCAACTCACCACCACCACCACCACCACCACCTTTATCCTTAACCCACCACCACCGTTGTCTCTACCCTCAATCACCACCACCATCGGCGCATGCATTCCCAACCCACCACTCCCCTCCATCATCTTCTTCATCTTCATCACTCACCCTACCCCACCACCACCCACCACCACATCTAACCATTGGCCCACCGCCACCACCTTAAACAACAATCCACCTTCACCTTCTTGGTTACACCATGAGGTAAATGTGAAACCCACACACCATTGATTCATTGATCTGGTTGAAATTGGTCGCCATTATGCATATTAGTAAATATGGGTGGTTTTTTGATTGTACATCAATGGCAATTAAGAATTTTTATTTTAAGATTTGAGAAGACTGTGATACACGGTGGCCACTACTAAAATGGTGGTAGAGTGGGTGGGAGGTGGTGGGTTAAGGGTATAGGGTGCTATGGTGGTGTGTTAATAGTAGAGTGCAGACAACCATGGTGATGAATAAGTTTGAAGATTTTATGGTGAGGAGGTGATAGAGGATGGTGGTGGTTGGTGGAGTTGGTGGATGGTGCTGGTGTATGGTGAGTGATGAAGATGAAGATGATGATCAATGGGTGTGGTGGGTAGGTTAAAGGATAAAGAAGATGATGGTGTTGGTAATTTTGAGGAATTTTATTTTAAAAGTAAGGGTATTTTGGTGTTTTTACATAGACTTGACCGATCAAGTTAAGTTTTGTTAGCGCTAGGGACTGTCGGTGTGCAAAACATGCAAAGTTTAGGCGCGCATCTATAATTAATTGAAAGTGGGAACTAAAATTGCAATACGTGTATACCTCATATACTATCTGTGTAATTTACTCTAAATAGAAATATTAACACATGTTAAAATTATTTTTTATGGATCTTTATGGATTTACATAATATATTTAAATTTTGACCTTTATACATTTTTTGACTAAGTTCTTGATACGAATGATTTGTTTAGTGACTTTGTTTACTCCTTCTACATTGCTTTTATTGTTGGGTTTGTTGCAAGTTTATCAAAGATTGTTTAACCATTTAAACAAAAATGCAGCGGATATTTAGAGATATAAAACTTGTTTAGATTCTGAAAATTAACCATTTAATAACCAAGATTACAAACCCAAGAACAAGGATCAAATATATGTGAAATGAAATGCTATCAAACGAAATCAACCATAGGGTGTTCATAGAATACTACCTTTATAAGAACAACAAGATGTGAGATGGATAACAAATGAATGAAGATGATGTTCTTGAAAGGAAGCCTCCAAAGAAGAAGACCTCAAGAAAGTATACCTACAAGCTCTTGCAATCACCCAACTTGTTAGGATGTTTATCACCAAAATCTTCTTCTAGTGTCTTTTTCTTCTTAGTTCCGAAAATTTGAGACAGAAAACAAGAGAGAAAGGCTGCAATTAATTGTGAGAGAGAGTGTGGTTGGAGTGGAGTGTGAATGTATAAGTATTGTATTAAAACAAAACAAAAGAATCCCAAGGCACCACCAAAAAGGGGCTGCCGAAATTTGAAGGGTTTCCCACCCATTTTTATAAAATATTTACACTCTTTAAACTCATAAGTGTAGGATTCTGTGTGCCCAAGACACTTAGATTATTGATGTGGTTAGTACGTTATGATCCAAGTCGGGTTATACCCAATAACAAGCTTAGCAAACACCAATTAATATTTAACTGATGATATGATCATGCAATTAAATATTTACACCAATTTAGAAAATGGGTTTTCTAAATAAGTTGCATATGAGAGGGAACAACTTATTAGGATATTTTGTTCAATAATATTATTTGATGTGTTATTTAAATTGGTTAGATGACAGCAAATAATAATGAGAGATTATAACTTATAAGTTAAATGATTAATTGTATAAGTTATATAACTTGTACATACAATTAAATGGTTAATTGTATGTCTAGTTACAAGACCATTTAACTTGTGTGTATGTGTTCAATTTAAAAAGGGGGAAAACCCTTTTGGATTGAATTTTCGCCCCCCCCCTTTGTTTTATGATTGGACCTTTAGCCTTGAACACTACACACATTAACTAGTCTTGATTTGCTTGATCTCTATCCAATCTCTTCACATGCAATAGACCAAAATCTCCTCACTCTTGCTCTCTAAACTTTCGGCCAGGCAGCAGCATTGCAAGAGTTTTGGAGTGGTTTTTGGTGTCATCTCCCTAGCAAGAAGTGGTGTTTGCAAGGAGGCTTGGGGTATACAAGCTTGAGGGCTCTTTTTCTTGGAGTCTTGGCCGATTTTGAGCGTCAAACCTCCCTTTTTCTGTCGGTTTTAAGCTGCTAAAAGAGGTAGTAATCACAGCTCATTGTAGCTGTGATTTTATGTAGTTTAACATATGTTCATAGCTTGTTTATTCACATATTATGATCCTTTGATTATGGGTTTGTTTTATACATATAAATGTCATCATAAGGACATGATTTTCAGCTTATAAACAAAGTTATAATGCTAATCTTCCGCTGCGTTTTCAGAAAGTTTAAAAGGTTAAACTTGTTTTCTTGTGTTCTATCAAACCCATCAATGGCATCAAGAGCCGGTTATGTGGATAACTTGCTTGTTCTTAGTCTTTGAAATCAGTTTTAAAGAAGTATTATCACTTATTATAGGCTGATTTTGGGCTGCTATATTTTGTATGAATGATTCCCCTAACTTTCAAGGTCATATCACACATGCTAGTGATTGGACCTTGAAAGATATATATTATGAAATGTTGATTGTTTGGACAATGTTTAAAACCCAAAATTTCAGTTTATGTTGGCTGAAATTTGGTGGTTTTAAGTGGGGTTTCATTATATGTTTGGATGATATGATCATTGGATGTTAGTGTGCATAACCTAGCCTTTGGCCTTTTGATTTGGATGATCGGAATGGTTGGTTTTACTCATTCAATTGGGTTGTAATATTTATGTTTATTATTTGGGTTGTAATTATTTATTCATTTGGTTATGTAATTAATAGATTAGGTGTATTTCTTTTATTAGAAAAATGTATTAGGATACAATTTTGTAAAAGGAAGATGCACAAGATCAATACCCAAAGATGGACATCAAAGACATGGAACTTGAAGCATATGGATGCAAGTTCAAGTGGGGGTCTATGATGACCTCAAATTTGTGTTGATTTCAACCCTTAGGAAAGACCAAATGACCACACTTGTGATGGCAAACAAGTGTGGTCACAATAGTAGCTAAGGTTATGCACATTATGGTTGTTTATGCTTATGCTTGTTTGTATGTTTGTTATTTGATTGTATGGTTGAAATTTTGACATGCATTCTAAACTAATTAACAAACTTAACAAGTTATAAAAATGATGGTTCTTAATCATTAAAATATAATAAAAGGTTATTAAAATGATTTAATGATTTTATAATAAAATGGGTTTTATTAAAAGAACCATAGGGTATCTTGTATTTGAAAGCATGCAAATACAAGTACATAGAGTTTTCTAAAACTAGAATTATGAAATCTCTAAACTTTTGACAAACAAGTTTAACACCGTCCTTTTGCACAACACTTGAGTCATTTGGAAACTCTAAATGGGATAAAGGTCACCTAACCATTTAGAGGGAACTTGTGATTTAAGGTGGGGATACCACATTGGTGGGATAAAGGTCACCTAACCACTTATGTGGGTAAACTCACACGTGTGTGCAAGTAGAATAACTTGATTTGCAAACCATGTTAAATGGATCACCTAAATATGGTTTCCAAATGGTGTTGATAGGATTAACATGCCGACTTTACATATGATGTTTAAGCCGATCCCATACCTCTAGAAGTTGCAAATGGTTGCAACCGTCAATCGTTGACCACCTTATTAATTTAAATCGTGGGATAAAGGTCACCTAACCACAATTTAAATGTAATGTTGGGTTCTAGATTTTAATATAAAAATGACCTTCAAAGGCATTAATTATTAAAAATAGCAATATCGAAAATACTAAATAGACCTTTGTTAAATTTTGTAGATGGCCACCAACAATGAAAATCACGATAACTCATCCGCGTCCAACCAATCATTACGAGCGATCCTCCAAAAGGAACGTCTAAATCATAACAACTTTATTGATTGGTATCGAAACTTGAGAATCGTTCTCAAGCAAGAGAGACGATCATATATTTTAGACGACCCTATCCCCGATCAACCTACTGAGGATGATGAGGAGGCCTTCAACGATTGGTTGAAGTACACTGAGGACTCCGTCCAAGTGTCTTGTCTCATGCTAGCGAGCATGACTCCGGATCTCAAAAAGGAGTATGAACATCACGGAGCTTATGACATGATAACCCAGCTGAAGGAAACGTTCCAACAGCAAGCAAGGGTTGAGCGCTTCGAAATGGTTCGAGCACTCCATGCATGTCGTATGGACGACAACCAATCTGTTTCATCTTATGTACTTAAGATGAAAAGTCATATTGACCGCCTCGAGAGGCTTAATTGTCCGGTCTCGAAGGAATTGGCCACGGATTTGATCCTTAAAGGCCTTACCAAGAAGTTCGAGACATTTGTGTTGAACTACAACATGAATGCTTGGGACAAGAGCATTTGTGAGCTTCACTCAATGCTTAAAACGGCCGAGGCGGCCATGGGTAAAAGGGTTTTACCCGTTCTCACCATCAATGAAGGTGGGAACAAGAAAAGGCCTTATCCCGCACCCAAGGCAAAGGTTGCCAAGGGTAAGGGACCCGTTTTGGGAAAGGGGAAAGGGATGGTAAGGGTACCACCCAAACCACAAGAGAAGAAGCAAAAGGTTGCTACCAATGACCCATGCTTCAAGTGTGGGGAGATTGGACATTGGGCAAGAAATTGTCCTGTCCATCTCCAAGAGTTGAAAGCAAAGAGGGATGCTGGGCAGACCTCAGGTACAACATACATGATTCATATTGATCTTAATGTTACATCTTCAAACACATGGGTATTAGATACCGGATGTGGAACTCATATTTGCAATTTGTTGCAGGGGTTCACAAGAAGTATGGACTTCAATCAAGGGGATGTTAGTCTCTTCATGGGCAAACCAAAGTCCAAGTTGAAGCTCGTGGGGACTACATCCTAAAACTTCCAAGTGGCTTGGATGTTATTTTGAAGAATGTTTTGTATGCTCCTAGTCTGACTAGGAACATTATTTCTGTATCCGAATTAAGACTTTATGATTATGTATTATCTTTTATTGAAAATGATATTAATGTTTCTTTAAATGATATGTTCTATTTTAAAGCTATACCCATTAATGGTATTTATGAATTGGTTCATGAATATAGTTTAAATAGTTCATTGTACCAAACTAGCACCAAGAAACTCAAGTTGGATTTGAGTGATACCTATCTTTGGCATTGTCGTCTTGGTCATATAAACAAGAAAAGAATTCAAACACTACAAAAGAATGGTCTTTTTAAAACAAGTGAATGTGATTCATTTGATGTGTGTGAATCTTGTTTACAAGGAAAAATGACTATGGCACCCTATAGTGGGACTAACGAAAGGGCAAAAGATTTATTAGGAATCATACATTCGGATGTATGTGGTCCTTTTAAGCCAATGACTAGGAATGGTGAAAGATACTTCATTACCTTTACCGACGATTATAGTCGCTATGGGTATGTGTACTTATTAAGGCACAAAGATGAAGCTTTTGTAATGTTCAAAATCTTCAAGAATGAAGTAGAAAAATCAACTCAACAAGTCGATTAAAGTTCTCCGTACCGATAGAGGAGGTGAATACCTAAGTGATGCTTTTCAAGATCATCTTAGGAGTTGTGGGATTGTCTCACAACTCACTCCACCTGGAACACCACAACATAATAGTGTGTCTGAGAGGAGGAATCGAACCTTATTGGATATGGTCCGATCTATGATGGCTAGAAGCACATTACCTCTATCATTTTGGGGTTTCGCTTTGCTCTCCGCAGCCCGTATTTTAAATATGGCCCCAACCAAAAAGGTGGAAAGGACACCTTTTGAGATATGGCATGGAAGAGTTCCATCCCTATCATACTTAAGGGTCTGGGGTTGTGAGGCTTATGTTAAGACTCCCACCCCAAACAAATTGGAAGTCCGATCCACCAAGTGTATCTTTATTGGATATCCTAGAGATTCTATGGGATATTATTTCTATGATCCATTGGAACAAAAGGTGTTTGTTGCAGAAAGGGTGAGTTCTTAGAAGCAAAGTTCCTTATGGAAGGAACTAGCAGTAGAACAGTGGATCTTGAGGAGGATCAAGAACCACAACCCGATGCACGTTTGGTTGAAACTAGCACTCAACATGAGGATGTTGAAGATGATCAAATGGTTGATCAATACACACAAAACGTTCGCAGAAGTGGTAGAACTAGTAATCCACCTGAAAGATACGGATTTTTCATGGATGGATGCTATGTGGTAGATTCAGATGAACCAACCACATACCATGATGCAGTGTCCAATTTGGATTGTGACAAATGGCTTGAGGCCATGAACGTGAGATGCAATCCATGTATGACAATCAAGTTTGGGAACTTGTTGTACCACCTCTTAATTCCAAGGTAGTTGGAAGTAAGTGGGTTTTCAAGAAGAAAACCGATATGCATGGAAACTTGGATACTTATAAAGCTAGACTTGTAGCAAATGGTTTCACTCAAACTCAAGGGGTTGATTATGATGAAACCTTCTCACCTGTCGCGATGCTAAAGTCTATAAGGATATTGTTTGCCATAGCTGCTCATTATGATTATGAGATTTGGCAAATGGATGTCAAAATGGCTTTCCTAAATGGATATCTTGAGGAAGATGTCTATATGGTTCAGCCTGAAGGTTTTGTCGATCCAAAACATCCTAATAAAGTATGCAAGTTAAAGAAATCAATCTATGGATTGAAACAAGCATCTAGAAGCTGGAATCATCATTTTGATGAGGAGGTAAAGAAATTTGGCTTCATCAAAAACGCTGATGAGGCTTGTGTGTATAAGAAGGCTAGTGGGAGCACAATAACTTTCCTAGTATTGTATGTTGATGACATACTACTATTTGGAAATGACATTCCAACCTTGGAAGGTGTAAAAAACTGGCTTGGAAGTTGTTTTTCCATCAAGGATCTTGGTGAAGCCGCCTATATTCTGGGAATAAAGATCTATAGGGATAGATCAAGGCGGTTGATTGGTTTGAATCAAAGTGCATACATTGATAAGATCTTGAAGAGGTTCAAGATGGAGAACTCTAAGAAAGGTACCGTACCTATTCAAATAGGAACGATATTGAGTACGACTCAATGTCCAAGCTCAAAGGATGAGCAAGATAAAATGAAGGCAATCCCATACGCATCTGCTATCGGATCCATCATGTATGCGATGATATGCACTCGACCGAACGTGTCATGCGCCTTAAGCATGACAAGCCGTTACCAGCAAAATCCTGGAAACAGTCATTGGATGGCTGTTAAGAACATACTTAAGTACCTAAGGAGGACAAGAGATATGTTTCTAATCTATGGATCTGGTGATGAGGAACTCGTTGTAAAAGGTTACACGGATGCGAGTTTCCAAACCGATCGTGATGATTCTCGGTCACAATCGGGATATATTTTCATTCTGAATGGAGGAGCGGTCTCTTGGAAGAGCTCCAAGTAGGATGTGGTGGCTCTATCAACTACAGAATCAGAATACGTCGCCGCCTCATTGGCAGCTCAAGAAGTTGCTTGGTTGAAGAAATTCATTGCCGATCTAGGGGTTGTCCCTTCCATTCAGGACCCCCTAGAGATCTTTTGTGATAACGAGGGTGCGATTGCTCAAATCAAGGAACCTCGTGCTCATCAAAAGACTAGGCACATTGAGCGGAGATTGAACTACATACGAGATGAAGTTGAAAAGGGAAAGATATGTATTCGCAAAGTTCACACGGATCAAAACATTGCGGATCCTCTCACGAAGCTCCTTGAAAAGGCAAAGCATGAAGGTCATACTTGTGCCATGGGACTTCGATATTCTAGTGATTGGATTTGATCTGTAAATTTTTTATTTGGATATATGGAACTCTTTATTATTTGAATAAAATTATTTGGTTATAATGTTTCAATTAATGTTCCAATTTAGCATGTTTTATCCATGAGTAAATTGTTTACTCTAAATGTTCGTATTCATTCATACTTGTGGGAACAAGTGTGAGGGTAAGATTATTATGAACTTGGATTGGTTGATATTCATAAGGATGAATATAGAGCAATGGGTTGCTACCAAGGTTCATAGATATTTGTGGGATACAAATATTGGACTAACCCGTATCTCAAATTTTACTACATGGAATCTTATTGATTGATCATAAGTAAATTTGAGTAAAGGCGAATATCATTTGGTATCCTCCGACCTGAGATACATATTGGGTTTTGATATTTACCAAGTATTATACCTTGAGCTTATTCTTCACTGTCCTGAAATAGTGGACAGCACATAAGGGTATGTTCAGGTATGACACGAGGTGTTTGTGAGAAACGTATGTAGTCAAGATGGAATTTGTTCCTCTTATTCGTTGAGAGTTAGATGTCTAAGCCTGATAAGTTAAATCAACAAGGAATGATCATTCTGTGTTCTTGGATTTAACATGACATCTGTAACAAAAGGATAAATGATTGATTCACCTAAATCATTTCAAGTAGGGTACTTGAAAGGGATGATGTTATTGAATGGCTATAAGTCATGCGTATTAAGGGTAGTAAACCGTTGTTAGGCAGTATTTACTGCTTGCATCAATCTTCTATGAATCTTGGGCAAGTGGGAGATTGTAGGATTCTGTGTGCCCAAGACACTTAGAATATTGATGTGGTTAGTACGTTATGATCCAAGTCAGGTTATACCCAATAACAAGCTTAGCAAACACCAATTAATATTTAATTGATGATATGATCATGCAATTAAATATTTACACCAATTTAGAAAATGGGTTTTCTAAATAAGTTGCATATGAGAGGGAACAACTTATTAGGATATTTTGTTCAATAATATTATTTGATGTGTTATTTAAATTGGTTAGATGACAGCAAATAATAATGAGAGATTATAACTTATAAGTTAAATGATTAATTGTATAAGTTATATAACTTGTACATACAATTAAATGGTTAATTGTATGTCTAGTTACAAGACCATTTAACTTGTGTGTATGTGTTCAATTTAAAAAGGGGGGAAACCCTTTTGGATTGAATTTTCGGCCGCCCCCCCCCCTTGTTTTATGATTGGACCTTTAGCCTTGCACACTACACACATTAACTAGTCTTGATTTGCTTGATCTCTATCCAATCTCTTCACATGCAATAGACCAAAATCTCCTCACTCTTGCTCTCTAAACTTTCGGCCAGGCAGCAGCATTGCAAGAGTTTTGGAGTGGTTTTTGGTGTCATCTCCCTAGCAAGAAGGGGTGTTTGCAAGGAGGCTTGGGGTATACAAGCTTGAGGGCTCTTTTTCTTGGAGTCTTGGCCGATTTTGAGCATCAAACCTCCCCTTTTCTGTCGGTTTTAAGCTGCTGAAAGAGGTAGTAATCACAGCTCATTGTAGCTGTGATTTTATGTAGTTTAACATATGTTCATAGCTTGTTTATTCACATATTATGATCCTTTGATTATGGGTTTGTTTTATACATATAAATGTCATCATAAGGACATGATTTTCAGCTTATAAACAAAGTTATAATGCTAATCTTCCGCTGCGTTTTCAGAAAGTTTAAAAGGTTAAACTTGTTTTCTTGTGTTCTATCAAACCCATCAATAAGTTTATAAAATTAAACCCCTTTTAATTTTATAACTTGAACACACTTTTATTTATTATTATTTAACCTACTTAAATAATAATACAAATAATTTCTCATGAACAAATTATCCATATATTTATTTGTGTCAATATTTATTTGTTTGATCATATCAACAAATAAATATTTATTGGTGTTTGTTTAGCTTGTTATTGGGTATGAGCCGACTTGGATCATAACGTAGTAACCACATCAATCTTGTATGTGTCTTGGGCATATAAGATCCAACAATCTCCCAGTTGCACAAGATTCATAGAAGATTGATGCAAGCAGTAAATACCACCTAAAAACGGTTTACTACCCTTAATACGTATGACTAAGAGCCATTCAATAACATCATCTCCTTCAAGTACCTCACTCGAAATGTTTAGTGAATCAATCATCTATCCTTTTGTCACAAATGTCATGTTAAATCCCAAAGACACAGAGTGATCATTCTCCATTGATTTAACTTTAGCAGGCCTTAGACATCTTACTCTCAACGAATAAGATGCACAAATCCCATCTTGACTACATATGTCTCTCACAATCACCTCGTATTATACCTGAATTTAGTCTTATGTACTACCATGTTTCAGAATAGCGAAGAACTAAGTCAAAGTGTAATATTTGGTGAATATTAAGACCTAATATGTATCTCAGGTCAGAGGATACCAAATGATATTCGCCTTTACTCAAATTTACTTATGATCAATCAATAAGATTCCATGTAGTAATATTTGAGATGCGGGTCGGTCCAATATTTGTATCCTACAAATATCTATGAACCTTGCCAGCAACCCTTTGCTCTATATTCATCCATATGAATATCCACCAATCCAAGTTCATAATAGTCTTAACCTCATACTTGTTCCCACAAGTATGAACGACTATGGACGTTTTGAGGAAAATGAATTACTCATGAATTAAACATGCAAAATAGGAACATTAGTTGAAACATTATAACCAAATAATTCATTCAAGTAATAAAGGATTCTAATATCCAAATACAAAATTAAAGATCAAATCCAGTCACTAGAATATCGAAGTCCAATGGCACAAGTATGACCTTCATGCTTTGCCTTTTCAAGGAGGTTCGTGAGTGGATCCGCAATGTTTTGATCCGTGTGAACTTTGCGAATACATATCTTTCCCTTTTCCACTTCATCCCTTATGTAGTTGAATCTCCGCTCAATCTACCTAGTCTTTTGAATGCAAGGGGTTCCTTGATTTGAGCAATCGCACCCTCATTATCACAAAAAATTTCTAGGGGGTCCTGAATGTAAATGACCACCCCTAGATCGGCAATGAATTTCTTCAACCATGCAGCTTCTTGAGCTGCTAATGAAACGGCGTTGCATTCTGACTCTGTAGTTGATAATGCCACCACATCTTGCTTGGTGCTCTTCCAAGAGACTACTCCTCCATTCATGATGAAAATGTATCCCAATTATGATCGTGAATCATCCCAATCAGTTTGGAAACTTGCATCCGTGTAACCTTTTACCATGAGTTCCTCCTCATAATATCCATAAATTAGGAACATATCTTTAGTCCTCCTTAGGTACTTAAGTATGTTCTTAACAGCCATCCAATGACTATTCCAGGATTTTGCCGGTATCGGCTTGTCATACTCAAAGCGCATGACACGTCCGGCCTAGTGCATATCATTGCATAAATGATGGATCCTATAGCAGACGCATACGGGATTCCCTTCATCTTATCTTGCTCAACCTTTGAGCTTGGACATTGAGTCGTACTCAATATCATTCCTCTTTGAATAGGTACCGTACCTTTCTTAGAATTTTCCATCTTGAACCTTTTCAAGATCTTATCAATGTATGCACTTTGATTTAAACCTCTCAACCGCCTTGATTTATCTCTATAGATCTTTATTCCTAAAATATAGGTGGCTTCACCAAGTTCCTTAATGGAAAAACAACTTCCAAGCCAGGTTTTTACACCTTCCAAGGTTGGAATGTCATTTCCAAATAGTAGGATGTTATCGACATACAATTCTAGGAAAATATGATGCTCCCACTAGCCTTTTTATACACACATGCTTCATCAGAGTTTTTGATGAACCCAAATTTAATTACCTCTTCATCAAAACGGTGATTCCAACTTCTTGATGCTTGCTTCAATCCATAGATTGATTTCTTTAGCTTGCATACTTTGTTAGGATGTTCTGGATCGACAAAACCTTCAGGCTGAACCATATAGACATCTTCCTCAAGATATCGATTTGGAAAAGCGGTTTTGACATCCATTTGTCAAATCTCATAATCATAATGAGCAGCTATAGCAAATAATATCCCGATAGACTTTAGCATTGCAACCGACGAGAAGGTCTCATCATAACCAACCCCTTGAGTTTGAGTGAAACCTTTTGCTACAAGTCTAGCTTTATAAGTATCCAAGTTTCCATGCATATCAGTTTTGTTCTTGAAAACCCACTTACTTCCAACTACCTTAGAGTTAAGAGGTGGTACAACCAACTCCCACACTTGGTTGTCATACATGGATTGCATCTCAACATTCATGGCATCAACCCATTTGTCATAATCCAAATTGGACATGGCATCATGGTATGTGGTTGGTTCATCGGAATCTACCACATTGCATCCATCCATGAAAAATCCATATCTTTCAGGTGGATTACTAGTTCCACCATATCTGTGAATGTTTTGTGTGTATTGATCAACCATTTGATCATCCTCGACATCCTCATGTTGAGTGCTAGTGTCAACCAAACGTGTATCGGGTTGTGGTTCTTGATCTTCTTCAAGATCCACTGTTCTATTGCTAGCTCCTTACATAAGGAACTTAGCTTCTAAGAACTCATCCTTCTTTTGCTCCAGTGGATCATAGAAATAATATCCCATAGAATCTCCAGGATATCCAATAAAGATACACTTAGTGGAACGACTTTCTAACTTGTTTGAGGTGGGAGTCTTAACACAAGCCTCACATCCCCACACCTTTAAATATGATAGAGATGGAACCCTTCCATGCCATATTTTAAAAGGTGTCTTTTCCACTTTCTTGGTTGGGGCCATATTCAAAATACGGGCCGCATACAACAAAGTGAAACCCCAAAATGATAGAGGCAATGAGCTTCTAGCCATCATAGATCGAACCATATCCAATAGAGTTCGATTTCTCCTCTCGGAAACACCATTATGTTGTGGTGTTCCAGGTGGAGAATAATATGAGACAATCCCACAACTTCTAAGATGATCACTAAAAGCATTACATAGGTATTCACCTCCTCTATCGGTGCGGAGAATTTTTATTGACTTGTTGAGTTGATTTTCTACTTCATTCTGGAAGGTTTTGAACATTTCAAAAGCTTCATCTTTGTGTCTTAACAAGTACACAAACCCATATCACCTATAGTAATTGGTAAAGGTAATGAAGTATCTTTCATTGTACCTAGTCAATGGCTTAAAAGGACCACATACATCCGAATGTATGATACCTAATAATTATTTTGCCGGTTTTGCCACTAAAAAATGCCTTAGTCATTTTGCCTTGTAAACAAGATTCACATACATCAAATGAATCATATTCACATGTTTTTAAAAGACCATTCTTTTGAAGTGTTTGTATGCGCTTCTTGTTTATATGACCAAGACGGCAATGCCAAAGATAGGTGTCACTCAAATCCAATTTGAGCTTTTTTGTGGTGGTTTGGTACAATGAGCTATCATATAATGTGTTTTCATGAACCAATTCATAAATACCATTAATAGGAATAGCTTTAAAGTAAAAGGTGTCATTTAAAGAAACATGAATTTCATTTTCAATAAATGTCAAAATATAACCATATTTTCTTAAATGGACAAATGAAATAATGTTCCTAGTCAAACTAGGAACATACAAAACATTGTTCCAAATTGCTTCCAAACCATTTGGAAGCTTCAAGATGTAGTCCCCTCGGTCTTCAACTTGAACTTTTGCCCCATTCCCCATGTAGAGGCTAACATCCCCTTTCTTGAAGTCCTTACTTCTTTTGAACCCCGGCAAGAAATTGCAAATATGAGTTCCACATCCGGTATCTAATACCCATGTGTTAGAGGATATTAAATTGAGATCAATATGAATCATGAAAATTGTACCTGAGGTCTGCCCGACATCCCTCTTAGCTTGCAACTCCTTGAGATGGACAGGTCAATTTCTTGCCCAATGTCCAATCTCCCCACACTTAAAGCATGGGTCATTCGAAGCAACCTGTTGCTTCTTCTCTGCTGGTTTTGGTGGTGGCGCTTTTACCACTCCCTTTTCCCTTCCCCTAACGTACCCTTTACCCTTGACAACACTTGCCTTGGGTGTGGGGTGAGGCCTCTTCTTGTTCCCACCTTCATTGATAGTGAGAACGGGTAAAACCTTTTTACCCATGGCCTCCTCGGCAATTTTCATCATAGAGTGATGCTCATTTATGTTCTTGTCCCACCGGTTCATGTTATAATTCATAACAAAGTTGTCAAACCTTTTTTGACAAATAGTTGAGGATCAAATCCGTAGCCAACTCTATTGAGACGGGACAATTCAGCCTTTCGAGGCGGTCAATGTTCTCTTCATCTTAAGTACATAAGATGAGACCGATTGGGTGTCATCCATACGACATGCATGGAGTGCTCGAACCGTTTCAAAGCGCTCTACCCTTGCTTGTTGTTGGAACGTTTCCTTCAATTGCGTGATCATGTCGTATGCTCCATGATGTTCGTACTCCTTTTGGAGATCCGGAGTCATACTTGCCAACATCAGGCAAGACATTTGGACCGAGTCCTCAGTGTATTTCACCCAGTTATTATAGGCCTCCTCATCTTCCTCATTGGGTTGATCAGGAATCAGATCGTCTAAAATATACAACCGTTTCTCTTGCTTGAGAACAATTCTCATGTTTCGAAACCAATCAATAAAGTTATTATGATTTAGACGCTCCTTTTGGAGAATGGTCCTTAGGATAGTGAATGAGCGGATGGGATATAATTATTTTCATTGTTGTTGGTGGCCATCTAAAAAATTTAACAAAGTTCAATTTTAGTATTTTCGATATTATCATATTTTAATTATTAATACCCTTTTATGTGTCATACACAAATTAAAATTCTAGAATCCAACGTTACATTTAAATAGTGGTTAGGTGACCTTTATCCCTTTATTAAAATAAACAAGGTGGTCAACGTTTGACAATTGCAACCCTTTGCAACTTCTAGAGGTATGGGATCGACTTACACATCATATGTATAGTCGGCATGTTAATCGCATCAACACCAATTGTAAACCACATTGTAGGTTATCCATTTAACATGGTTTGCAAATCAAGCCACCCTACTTACACACACATGTGAGTTTTCGAACATAAGTGGTTAGGTGACCTTTATCCCCGAATATATGGTATTCCCACCTCAAATCACAAGTTCCCTCAAAATGTTTAGGTGACCTTTATCTCAGTAAGAGTTTCCAAGTGACTCAAGTGTTGTGCAAAAGGATGGTGTTAAACTTGTTTTCAAAAGAAATTTTAAGTTATCATAATTCTAGTTTAGAAAACTCTATGTACCTTGTATTTGCATGCATTCAAACACATGGTACCTTATGGTTCCCTTTCTAATAAAACCCTTTTTATTTAAAATCATTAATCCTTTTAATAACCTTTTATTAACCACTTAATGATAAAGAACCATTATTTTTCAGCTTGTTATGTTTGTTAATAAGTTTGTTATGCATATCCTTATATTAAACAACAACCATAAAACAAACAACCAAACAAGCACAACCATGCAATCACAAGTGCAAAACCATAGCCACTAAGTTGACTACACTTGTTTGCCATCACAAGTGTTGTCATTAGGTCTTTTCTAAGGGTTAACAATGACACATCAGAATGTGTCCATGAACTCCCACTTGAATCCGCATCCAAATGCTTCAAGTGTCTATGTGTCTGTGTCCTTCCTTTGTATCTTTCTTTGAGTCTCCAACTTGTGCATCTTCTTTTAAAAAAATTATATCCTAATACAATTTTTCTAATAAAATAAATTCACCTAATCTATTTATTACATAACCAAACAATAAATAAATTACAACCCAAAGATACAAACACAAAATTATTACATAGACTTGACCGATCAATGGGTGTGGTGGGTAGGTTAAAGGATAAAGAAGATGATGGTGTTGGTAATTTGGAGGAATTTTATTTTAAAAGTAAGGGTATTTTGGTGTTTTTACATAGACTTGACCGATCAAGTTAAGTTTTGTTACCGCTAGGGACTGTCGGTGTGCAAAACATGCAAAGTTTAGGCCCGCATCTATAATTGATTGAAAGTGGGAACTAAAATTGCAATACGTGTATACCTCATGAACTATCTGTGTAATTTACTCTAAATAGAAATATTAACACATGTAAACATTTTTATGGATCTTTATGGATTTACATCATAAATTTAAATTTTGACGTCTTATATATTTTTTGACTAAGTTCTTGATACGAATGATTTATTGAGTGACTTTGTTTATTGCTTCTACATTGCTTTTATTGATGGGTTTGTTGCAAGTTTATCAAAGATTGTTTAACCATTTAAACAAAAATGCAGCGGATATTTTGAGATATAAAACTTGTTTAGATTCTGAAAATAAACCATTTTAATAACCAAGATTACAAACCAAGAACAAGGATCAAATATATGTGAAAAGAAATGCTATCAAACGAAATCAACCATATGGTGTTCATAGAATACTACCTTTCTAAGAACAACAAGATGTGAGATGGATAATAGATGAACGAAGATGTTCTTTAATGGAAGCCTCCAAAGAAGAAGACCTCAAGCAAGTATACTCACAAGCTTTTACAAACATCCAACTTGTTAGGATGTTTATCACCAAAATCTTCTTCTAGTGTCTTTTTCTTCTTAGATCCAAAAATTGAGAGAAAGGCTGTAATTGAGTGTGTGAGAGAGTGTGGTTGGAGTGGAGTTTGAATATATTAAAGTCTTGTATTAAAAGAAGACAAAAGAATCCCAAGACACCACCAAAAAGGGGCTGCCGAAATTTGAAGGGTTTCCCACCCATTTTTATAAAATTTTCACACTCTTTAAACTCATAAGTTTATCCCCTTTTAATTTTATAACTTGAACACACTTTTATTTGTAATTATTTAACCTACTTAAATAATAATACAAATAATTTCTCATGAATAAATTATCCATATAATTTGTTCTATTTCAAATACAATAATTTAGAAAGCCCATTTTGTAAATTGGTGTCGGTATTTATTGGTTTGATCATATCAACAAATAAATATTTATTGGTGTTTGTTTAGCTTGTTATTGGGTATGACCCAACTTGGATCATAACGTACTAACCACATCAATCTTTCATGTGTCTTGGGCATATAAGATCCAACATTTATATGTTTTAGTATACGTATGTATGAATTTGTGGTTTTGATTATGTTTGTTTGTTGTCACCATTGATTATTCCTAACAATTTCAGTTTTCATTATAACCGTTTTCATGAATGAAGGGCTAATTTTGATGTGAAAAGTATCAAGAACTTACAATGATGGTTAAATCAAGTGGAACATAACAATCTTGACTAACAACATGTAACTGTATAAAGATAGATTGTAAGTGTTACTATTTTAAATCTTACATGTCAACAATTTGCAACCTTATTTACATATACATAAATTTATTATTTACATACATGTAAACTTACAAATTACATATATATAAATAATATTATTAGGTTGTTTTATAGTATATATATATATATATATATATATATATATATATATATATATATATATATATATATATATATATATATATATATATATATATATGTATGTATATATATATATATATATATATATATATATATATATATATATATATATATATATATGTATGTATATATATATATATATGCAGGACCGGGTTTGTCACTTAAACACTTGGATTTCTCTCAAACTCACTTATAGAAACACTCAAATCAGATGAAGTAAGATCTTTTACAAGAGTTGATAATAATATAATAAGTAGCAAGGAACACACAGAAATAAATTTTCAAGGCACTTGTATATATTACTTCTCAACTGAAGATATTACAAGACTTTTACAAGCATACTACATGAGTTACAATGAGAAACTATATATACTAGATCCTACAGCCGGATATACTTTGATACCAGCTGGAAACCTAAGATTAAAGCATATACTACAATGCTAAAGTTAGGTATCTTAGATAAAGTATTATCTAAGATATGGTAGTCATGACATGTCCATGACTTACCTTTTGTCACCAACTAAAGATGACAACTGTACTAACATAAAAAGGTAAACAGTGGATTAAAGTATTGTTGATACATATGTACCTAGATGTGGATCTTAATGTAATATGTCTTGAATGTCTTACACTTATGTAATGCTTGGGTTATTAATGAAATGAGAATGTTTGGTTGTGATTTGTAATGTTTAATATTTCATTAATGAGTTGATATTGACTTGATTATATAGGTTGTGATTGTTTGAATTGATACACATAATGTTATATTAATGAATTCATTCAAACTTGGTTAAGTGAAGTTCACATGCGTCCGACTGGACCATGCGCCCCAACAGTGGTCATGCGTCCAAATGGCCATGCGACTGAGTGTCCATGCGCCTAAATAGTCCATACGCCTGAACAACTTCATGCGACTGATTCAGCCGCACGACTGAACACTCAGTCGTGCGAATGGATCAACCGCATGGCTCAATCGCACGAATGAACCATGCTAATGGTTCAGTCGCACGAATGAGAAACCCTAACCTATAAATACCACCTAATTCGTGAAAAAAACACTTAATATTACTTCGACTCCAGACGTACCCTAGCCGTCCAGAAACCTCCAAGAACCTGTTCCAAGTTCACAGATCGCATTAGATCGATTCTAGATCGTTCTTAACGTTTAGATTCAATTGATAGTTGATTCGACGTGCGTTCTCACAGATTGGATCGCCAATCAAATAGGATTCCGCACTATTTTAGTTGGTATACACGTTAATCAGTTAGTATTTCGTGCAATACACGATCCTAACAAGTGGTATTAGAGCTTTGGCTCTTGATAACGTATGATTCAATCGGTTTTGATACAAAAGTTGTGTTTTTTCACTAAAAACACAATCTTTTCGTGTCAAACGGTGTATTGGACGTCCCCTGCTCATAAAGTTTTTGTTTTTCCGGCATAAGGCGATTAGGGTTGGTGAAAATTCGGGTTTTTACGGCAAAAACACCTTAAACCTAGAAATTTTCGAAATCCAGCAGCTTCAGTCGCACGGTTGACTCAATCGCACGACTGGACTCGTTCGCATCCCTCAGACGTACGATTGGACTCATTTGTACCTTCATACGTACGACTAAGCAGACAGTTCGCATTGTTCAACCGCATCAGTTCATTCGCACGACTGGACCAATCGCATCAGCTCAGTCGCACGATTGAACCATTCGCATTGTTTAATCGCACGGGTATCCCAATCGCACAACTCCATTCGCACTAGTAAAACAGGTTGTTTAAGATACTAAAGTTAATCGAAATGGAGGACCAGTATTTAGCGTTTACAGTCTGGAAGGACTCACGTATTCAGAACTTACTGCTACTGGAGAGTGAAGTGGGGAATCATAATAAACCCCCTAAGCTTATACCATTAGATGAATTCCCACACTGGAAACAACGTTTTGAGATCTACTTAAATGGAGTAGATCCTAATATGTGGGAAGCCATTGAGACGGGGTACAGTATGCCAGTAGGTGCTGATGGGGTGAAACTTACATTAGGAGGCATGACTGATGGACAGAAAGTCAAATATAATGCTGAAAAAAGAGTGTATGCGTTGCTAACTTAGTCTATTCCTAAAGATATTTTCCATCAATTCTCTGAGAATAAGCAAGCCAAGAAGTTATGGGATGAGCTGGAGAAAAGGTATGACGGGAATGCGTCATTGAAGGCTATTAAAAGCTAAAGAGTTGAAGAAAGAGTTTGACAACTTCTCATCGATGGGTAATGAGAGTTTAGACGATGTCATTGATAGATTCTACCATTTGATGTGCGAGCTGCACACGCATGGTGTCACAACGACCATGGAAGACAAAGTGTCGAATTTTGCAGACGGGTTGCCAGAAAGTTGGGCTTCTTTTGTTTCAAATCTGAGACAGAATGGATTGCTAGCAAGGTTGGACATCAATGATTTCATTCTAAAGTTACGAGAAAAAGCCCTAAGGATGAAGTACCGAGCTCAAAAGTCTTCGTATACTCAGAATCCAGCTCTGTACAATGCTACTCCATAAGTCAAGACATCTGGAGCACCACTTCAGACCGCCTTTGTGTCAAGCTCATCTGGTCCTTCACAAGCCTCTACTTCAGGATCAGAAACATCAGGCTCTTCTAGTACCCAATACATTGGATCTGAAGCAAATGCTACAAGACGGAAGACCAAGAATCTCGGAAACGTGACGGTAGAAGTAGCAAGAGAGCACATGGATCTCTTAGCAGCAGTAGTCCACTCCTATGATGGACTTGTTGCTGGGAAAATTGGAAACTGCCATCTGGCAGACGAGGACTACGAGCAGGTAGATGAGACAGAGCTGGAGAGGATGGATATAATGTGGGCCTTAGCAAGTGATGTCCGGAGAGCTAAGAAGTTTGTGAAGAAGACCGGACAAAACTTGGTTGCTACTAAGGACACTACTTTTGGTTTTGACAAGAGCAAGGTGACCTGTTTCAACTGTGGAGAAAAGGGGCACTTCAAACGAGAGTGTGTGAAGCCCAAGAAGACTGGAAACAGGAATCCATTCTCGTCCTTCACTAGTCAAGATAAGCCAGCTAGCAGTCCTACTTCATCAAACAAGGATCTAAAAGCCTTGACTGCTCATGATGATGAAGGATAGGACTGGAGTTTTCGGTTTTCTCTCTGGGAGAATCCAATATTGCTAGTGTGGAAGACTTAGATGATGATTCCGCGAGTGAAGGAGATATTGCAGCAGAGCTAGCGATGTCAAAATGTGAAGAGACTGCAACTGAGGTCAACTACAAGCCTGAAGAAGGGACAACTACAACAAAGACAGAATCACCAGAACCCGAAACATCAGATGTTGCGTTGATATCAGAACCTCCTCAGGTAAGTACTACTGACCAACTTTTCAAAAATCATGCTTGTTCTAATTGTAATAAATTTAGGGAAAGCATAGATCTGAAATTCGCTAGGTTATTAGATCATAACGATAGCTTAGTAAAAGATTTGCAACTGTGCACTGAGGCAAACAGAGTTTTAAAACAAAATAAGCATAGTTACAAAAAAAAGATAGACCTTTTGAATAAACAGCTTAGGGAAACAGAAGTAGTAGCCTTTAACCAAGCAAATGACATTAGGTACTATCTTAACTCCCTAGAAGACACTAAGAAACAAAAAACAGTTTTAGAAGTAGAAGTAAATTCATTAAAGCAAAAACTGCACAATTGGACAAGTTCATCTCATATTGTCCAACACTTAGTGAGAGAGCGTAACAATGGGGAGGGTTGGGGATATAAAGTGGTTCCACCACCACTTGAGACCTTGATGAACACTAAGAGTAAACCAATAAGTAACAATCCAATCAAGGATCATGTGGTGTCTACTCCTCTTGTAAGTGATCCAGATTCCTCATGTACTTCAAATGAATCTGGAACAAAACAAAAGGAGGCCACTACAAAGGCAAAAGGTAAAATGCCTTGTGTTAATTTGGAAAAAGAATTTGAAAAGGTTAATATAAAGTCAGGGTCAAACAAAGTCAAATCTGAATCTAAAAAGACTATTAATGTTAACCTATCACGAGTTTCATGTCAAAGTCCAGATAACCATAATGGAAAAGATGTTAAGAATGTTAAAACAATTAAGTTTGTTAAACAAGATAAAACATCAAAAGAAGTTGAGTCAAAACCCAAACATAACAATGTCACTAGGGTGTCACACACATCTCCACATAGGCAGTTCAATCATAAAGTTGATAGCAGGTCATGCTACAACTATGGAGAGTGTGGACACATTGCTTTTTACTGTCCTTACTATCAGAAACCTAGGAAGAAAGTTGAACTTTAGCAATCAAAACCTAGGTTTTCTAAGAGGAACTAATTGACTCCATCTAGAAGAACTAGTGAACCCAAAGTTCAACCCATTAGCCAGTCGTCTGTTTATCACAAACAGGCCTTACACAAATCCGGCTTATGGAAAGAAAAGACAACCTCTGTGTCTGATAATGAGGACAAGAAGTCACCAGAGCTACCCTTCTCTTTTAAGGGTCAATGGGTTGAATTCATGATGTGTGATGCCTCTGGGAAACCCAAGCCAGTAAAGGCTTGGGTTCCTAACCTGAACTAATGTTTTAAATTGAATGTGCAGGGTGTTCGCTACAGTGCTGAAACCAACACGTGGATTGTAGATAGCGGAGCATCCAGGCACATGACAGGAAACAGGGCACTCTTATCAAACGTCAAAAATTTAAAAGGAGGGCATGTTTCTTTTGCTGGTAACAAAGGAGGTTACATCACAGCTCAAGGAGAAGTGGGAAATCATAAAGTTAAGTTTGATAAAGTGAACTACGTTCAACAACTTCAAAACAACTTACTTTCGGTTTCCCAAATATGTGACAAAGGATTTAAGGTTATATTTGACAACAAGAAGTGTTATGTCCTGAAGAAGGACTATGTGATTCCGGAGGACCAAGTTTTGATGACAGCTTCAAGATATAAAGATCTTTATGTTTTGGATCTCTCAACGGCTTCTACAACGGATCATGAAGTTTAATGCTTCTTATCAAAAGCTACTGAGAAGAACTCCATTTCCTGGCATAGGAGAATGGGACACATTAATCAACGGATAATGAATCACTTGATCCAGAATGATCTCGTGAGAGGAGTTAACGTCAAAAATTTCCAACTTCCTGATTTCTGTGTAGCATGCAAGAAAGGCAAACAGACGAAGAAGTCTCATAAGGAAAAGAAAGTTCATTCCATCGAGCTTCCTCTTGAACTTCTTCACATGGATCTGTTTGGTCCAGTCAGTACAAAAGCATTGCAGGCGATTTGTACTGCTATGTAGTTACTGATGACTACTCAAGATTCTCTTGGGTAATGTTTCTGTAGTCTAAATCAGAAACATTTGAGTCATTCAAGGAATTAGTAACTACACTGGAATCTCTCTACAAGGTGAAGGTAAGACAGATACGCTCAGACAACGGGACCGAGTTCAAGAATCAGTTGATGGAGGCTTACTGCAAGGAGAAAGGAAATTGTACACCAGTTCACTTCTGCCTACATGCCTCAGATGAATGGCGTTGCTGAGAGAAAGAATCGCAGTTTGATAGAGACAGCACGGACAATGCTAGCAGACTCGAAACTGCCTATCCAATTCTGGAATGAGGTAGTGGCAAATGCATGTTACACATTAAATCGAGTTTTGGTAGTCAAACGCCATGGCAAGACATGTTACGAGTTACTACAACGACGTAAACCTAATCTAGAGTATCTCGAACCATTTGGCGCACTGTGCACACTTCTGAAGAAGACTCAAGAAGGAAAATTCAGCGAGAAGGCTGATGAATGTATCTTCCTAGGATACAACATACCGAACAAGAGAGTTTACAACAACTCAACGGGTTTTGTAGAAGTGTGGTGTAATGTTGATGTTCAGAGATACACCACACCATCTACTGGAAAAGGACCCGCTTACTTTTTCGACTATGATGGATGCTTCAAGTCCTTCAACATACCTATTTCCACTTCTGACGAGGAGTTAGCAACCAGAATGATGTATTATTATCTTGAACTCACCGGCACAAGATTTAGCATCATCTGGTTCACATGGTGATTCATCTCCCCACTCAGGGGGAGCACTCGAAGCAAGTGACTCCTCCTTAGAAGATGAAGCTGAAGAAAATGACCAGAACAATCAGGAGGAACAGGTTCCAATTCCTGCAAGTCCACAAGCATCTACCAGTGATGCCTCTTCGACTTCGGAACCTCAAACTCCTACTACCTCAGAGGCAGAACCAAATGT
The DNA here is from genome assembly GCA_025215565.1 of Flaveria ramosissima. Classification (NCBI taxonomy): domain Eukaryota; kingdom Viridiplantae; phylum Streptophyta; class Magnoliopsida; order Asterales; family Asteraceae; genus Flaveria; species Flaveria ramosissima. The sequence goes on from CM046037.1 coordinate 53,191,063, forward strand.
TCATAATCTTGACTCTGAGGTAGTTGTTCCCACCACTCCAGGTGTTGGATTCTTTATGCCCAAGACACATAGAACATTGATGTGGTTAGTACGTTATGATCCAAGTCGGGTCATACCCAATAACAAGCTTAGCAAACACCAATTAATATTTAATTGATGATATGATCATGCAATTAAATAAATACACCAATTTAGAAAAATGGGTTTTCTAAATAAGTTTCATATGAGATTGAACAACTTATATGGATATTTTGTTCATGGATATTATTTGTAATGTTGTTTAATTTAGTTAAATAACATCAAATAATAAAAGTGTGTGTATGTTATATAATTAAAAGGTTAATTATATATATATATCTTTATTAATATTTAGTTTGACAAAAGATTAATAGATAAGGACCTATTGGGAAAATAACAAAAATGGAACAACCCTAAAAGGGGTTTCGGCCGCCCCCTTGTGGAAGCCCCATTCCTTTTGTTTTGTTGTTGTTCTCTCTTTAGTTTTGAGGCTCTCCATGAACACACACACTCCATCTTCTTCCCTCTCTCACATGCAAGGACCACAAAACAAAAGATAATCTCCTTCTTGAAGAGATTCTCGGCTGGAAGTTGTTCCAGCAGCCCCTTTTGTTCGGTTTTGGTGCTGGAAGATGTTCCAGCAGCATCTTCTTGGTCGTTTTGGTGCTCAAATCCTAGCAACAAAGGTGCTTGCTTGGTGCTTGTGGGTATGGACACTTGAGGACATCTACTTTGGTGTTTTGGCCATTCAAGAGCAGCCTTTTCTTCACCCAAATCACGTTTTTTAGCAGCCCTTATGGAAGGTGTTTCATTCACATTTTCAGCAGCCTACAAAGGTAGTTTGTTGATGTTGTTTTGGTTGTTTCCTTCTCTTGATAGCTGGTTCAAACACATATGAATGAACCTTATGTTTTGGGTTTGTTGAAACAAAGTTATGAACTTTTAATTTTCTGATTACAACATGATATTAATCTATTATTCCGCGGCGTTTTCTCAGTTTAAATGGTTAAAATAGTTTGTTAATGGTACAACAAACCCAACATTGGCATCTAGAGCCGGATATATGGATGAATAGCTTCATTTGTCCTTGTAAAATTGGTTTTATAGGACTTTAACAACCTAATAGGGGCTGTTTTGTGATGATATGATGATTCCCCAACCTTTCAAGGTTATATCATGCATGCTTATGATTAAACCTTGAAAGCATGACATCAAATGGTTGATTATATTATTTTGGACATAACCCTAAAGTTTTGGTTCATGTTGGCCAGAACTTTAAGGTTATAACAAGGGGTTCATTTAGTTCTTGAAATGATGTATATGGATACATGTTTTAGTGCATAACATAGCCTTGACCATGTGTGTTTTGGATTTGGTTGATTGTGGAATTGTCATGTTGGTTGTATTCATTTAAAAGGGTTGTAATAATTTCTTTTGTTTAAGTATTTGGTTGTAATTTTATTTATTCATTTGGTTATGTAATAAATAGAATAGGTGCATTTCTTTTATTAGAAAATTGTATTAGGATATAATTTTGTAAAAGAAGATGCACAAGAAGAAGACCCAAAAGCAAGGACACAAAAGACATGGACACTTGAAGCATACGGATGCGGGTTCAAGTGGGAGTTCATGGACACTTAGAAGTGTCAATTTTTAAACCCTTAGGAATGACCTTATGACAACACTTGTGATGGAAAACAAGTGTAGTCAACTTAGTGGCTATGGTTATGCACATATGTTTGTATGATTATGCTTGTTTGGTTGTTTGTTGTATGATTGTTGTTTGATATTTGGATATGCAAAACAAACTCATTAGCAAACTTAACAAGCTTAAAATTTATGGTTTCTAATCATTAAGTGGTTAATAAAAGGTTATTAAAAGGATTAATGATTTAATAAAAGAGGTTTTATTAAAAATAAACCATAGGGTACCATGTATTTGAAAGCATGCGAATACAAGGTACATAGAGTTTTCATAACTAGAATTAATGGAAACTTAAATCCCTTTGGTAACAAGTCTAACACCATCCTTTTACACGACACTCGAATCTGTTGGGAACTATTTGTGGGATAAAGGTCACCTAACCACTTGTAGGGAACTTGTATCTTCGAGGTGAGTCTAACGTACTTGTGGGATAAAGGTCACCTAACTGCTTGTATGTGAAAACTCACACGTGTGTGTAAGTAGGACGACTTGAATTAGAAACCATGTGATTAGGGTCACCGAAGCATGGCGTACAATGGTGTTGATGGGATTAAACATGCCGACTAAACATATGATGTTTAACCGATCCCATAAGACTAGAAGTTGCAATAGGTTGCAATTGTCAACTGTTGACTACCTTGTTAATTTAAATAATGGGATAAAGGTCACCTAACCATCATTTAAATGTAACGTTGGATTCTAGATTTTAATTATTAATTGTCTATGAGACATGTAAAGGGTATTAATAGTTAAAATGCAATTTTTCAGAAATACTAAAATGAACTTTGTAATTTTGTAGTAATAGCCGCTAACCACGATGCTACTACCCCGACCGTCCCTACCCTATCACCGAGAACCATCTTAAAAGGGGATCGTCTTAACCATAATAAACTTATGGACTCAATTTTGAAATTTGAGAATCGTTCTCAAAAATGAGTAAAGGCCTATGTCCTTGACGATCCCATACCTCACCAACCGACGCTGTTGATGTTAAGGCCTTTTGACGATTGGCTTAGGCACACTAAGGATTCTGTGCAAGTATCCTACCTTATGTTGGGAATATGATTCCCGAACTCCAAAAGGGTTTGGAGCATCATGGGGCATATGACATGATAATCTAGTTGAAGGAAATGTTCCTTCAACAAACTTTAGTAGATTGCTACGAAACGGTTCGAGCACTTTATACATGTCATATGGAAGAAACCCAATTGATATCATCTTATATATTCTTAAGATGAAAAGCCACATTGATAGCCTCAAGATGCTTAACTGTCCTGTCTCAAAGTAGTTGGCCAAGGATTTGATCCTTGATTGCCTAACTAAAGGTTTGAGACATTCATAATAAACTGTAATATGAATGGGTGGGACAAGAGCATTGGTGAACTTCACGCAATGCTCAAAGCAACCGAGGCAGGGATGGGTAGAGAGGTTCTACCTATTCTCTCGATCAATGAGGGAGGCTATAATAAATGGCCAATCCCGATCCTAAGGCAATTATCGCCAAAGGAAAGGAATACATCAAAGCAAAGTTTAAAGCGAAACCTCAAAAAAAAACCTAAGCTTACGAAGCCTAAGGTAATGGAGAATGATCCATGCTTTGAGTATGGAGAGATAGGATAATGAAAAGGAATTGTTCCTCCTATCTCAAGGAGTTGATAGACAAGAGGGATGTTGAGCAAACCTCAAATACAATTTCCATGATTCACACATTGTATTAAATGTCATTTCTTCAAACACATGGGTATTGGATACCGGATGTGAAACTCATTCTTGCAATTGTTGCAAAAGGGTTCAAAAGAAATGTGCGCTTCAAGGAAGGAAACTCTATTTTGAGACTTTCAAATTGTTTGGAAGTTGTTCTCAAACCCTTTTGTATGCATCTAGTTTGACTAGAAACATAATTAAGGTTTCCTATTAAAACAATGTGATCATGATTTAAAGTTTGTAAATAATGGTATTAAGTTTTATGGATGATGTATTTCATTTTAAGGACATACCTTTTAATGATATCCATGAATTGGTTCATGATAATTCGTCCTACAATGACTTATTATACACATTAAGCACAAAGAAACTTAAAATGGGTTTAAGTTATTATTATCTTTGACATTATCGTATTAGTCACATAAACAAGAATTGGATTCAAACACTTCAAAAGAATGGTCTTTTGGAAACAAATGAAAATGTTTCATTTGATAGGTGTGAACCAAAAGACTTACTAGGAATGATACATTTGGATGTATGTAGTCCTTTTAAGACAATGACAAAGATTGGTGAAAGATACTTCATTATTTTACCGACGATTACAGTCGCTATTATTGTGTCCACTTGATGACACATAAGTATGAAGCTTTTGAAATGTTCAAAATCTTCAATAATGAAGTAGAATATCAACTCTACATAACTATCTGTGTTCTTCATTCTGATAAAGAAGAAACTGAACCCTATTTGGATATGGTTCAATTTATTATGGCTATGAGCTTACCGTCTTTATCATTTTGGGTTTTCGCATTGCTCTTTAAGTCTCATATTTTGAATATGACCCGGACCAAGAAAGTGTAGATTAGTTGAATATCCTAGAGACTGTATAGGATACTGTTTCTTCGACTCAACAGAGCAAAAGAATTTATTGCTCGAAAGGCTAAGTTCTTGGAAACCGAGTTCTTTATGGAAGGAATGACGTATAGAACTATGGAACTTGATAAGGATCAAGATCCACAAGCCGGTACACTTTTGGTTGACACTAGCTACCAACAAGATGTTGTTGATGATAATCAAGAGGTTGATAAATATACACAAAACGTTCACAAATCTGGTAGAGTTAGTATTCCATCTAAGTGATATGAATATTCAAAGAATGGATACTATGTGGTTGACCCCTGTAGGCTAACCATATACCAAGATGTTATGTCCAATTTGGATTGGAAAAATGGCTAGAAGCCATGAATGTAAGGATGCAATCCATGTATAACAACCAAGTTTGGGAATTGGTTGACCCTCCACTTAACTCCAAACTGGTTGGATACAAGTGGGTTTTCAAGACGAAAACAGATATGCATGGAGACTTGAATACTTATAAATCAAAGACTTATAGCATAAGGTTTCCATCAAACTCAATTGGTTGATTATGATGAAGCTCTTGCGCCCGTGGCAATGCTAAAGTCGATTAGGATATCATGTGCCATAACTGCATATTCTGAATATGAGTTTTGGCAAATGGATGTCAAAACCGCTTTTCTTAATGAACATCTCGAAGAGATTGTCCATACAGTTCAGCATGATGGTTTTGTCGATCCATGACATCCTAATAATGTATATAAGTTAAAGTGATCAATCTATGGATTGAAACAAGCATCGAGAAGGTTGTGTATATATATAAAGGCTAGTGGGAGCATAATTGTATTCTTAGTGTTGTATGTTGATGACACACTACTATTTGGAAATAATATTCCAACCTTGGAAGGTGTTAAAACCTAGCTTGGAAGATGTTTTTCATATAAGATCTCGTTTAAGCCACCCATATTTTGGAATAAGGATCTATAAGGATAGATCGAGGTGGTTGATAGGGCTAAACCAAAGTGCATATATATTGATAAAATCTTGAAAAGGTTCAAGATGAAAAACTCTTAGAAAGGTATGGTACCTATTCAAGGAGGGACAGTGTTGACTACGTCTCAATGTCCAAGCTCACAGGATGAGCAAAATCAAATGAATGATATCCCATACGCATCTGCTATAGGATCCATCATTTGTGTGATGATATGCACTAGACCAGACGAGTTATGCTTATTAAGTATGACAAAGTAGATACCAATAGAAATAACCATCTGATGGCTCTTAAAAGTATATTGAAATACCTTAGTAGGACTAAGGATTTGTTTCTAATATACGGATCTATTGAAAAGGAAGTCGTTGTAAAGGGTTACACGAATTCAGGCTTCCAAAACTGATCGAGATGATTTTCGATCACAATCGGGGTATACTTCCATTATGAATGGATGAGAAGTGTCCTTGAAAGGTTCAAAGCAAGACACGGTAGCATTATTCACTACAAAATCCGAATACATAGCCGCTTCATTGGCAGCTTGGGAAGCTGCATGGATAAATTTGTCCATTGCTTATCTAGGGATGGTCTCTACCATTCAAGACCCCTAGAAATCTTTGGTAATTACGTGGGTGGGATTGCTCAAATCAAGGAACCCTGTACTCATCAAAAGACTAAGCACCTTGAGCGGAGATTCAACGTCATAAGGGATGAAGTTGAAAAGGGTAAAGACATGTATTCGTAAAGTTCATAAAGATCAAAACATTGTTGATCCACTAACGAAGCTCCTTGTTGAGGGCAAAGTATGAGGGTCATACTTGTGCCTTAGGACTTTGATATTCTAGTGATTGGAATTGATCTGTTTAGTATTACTATGGAACAATTGTAATACTTAACTCATCTATGTATTTACGCTATTATGAGTTATGTTCCTTTTTGCATGTTTACGTCCATGAATAATTCTTTTATTCTAAATGTCTGTAGTCGGTCATATTTGTGGGAACAAATATGAATGTAAGACTATTATGAACTTGGATTGGTGGATATTCATAAGGCATGAATATAGAGCAATTGGTTGCTGCCAAGGTTCATAGATATTCGTGGGATACGAATATTGGACTGACCCGCGTCTCAAATCTTACTACATGGAATCTTATTGATTGATCATAAGTAAATTTGAGTAAAGGCGAATATCATTTGGTATCCTCTGACCTGAGATACATATTGGGTTTTGATATTCACCAAGTGTTATACCTTGAGCTAGTTCTTCGCTGATATGAAATAATGGTCAGTACATAAGGCTATGTTCAGATATGACATAAGGTGATTGTGAGAAACGTATGTAGTCAAGATGGGATTTGTTCCTCTTATTCGTTGAGAGTATGATGTCTAAGGCCTGATTAAGTTAAATCAACAAGGAATGATCATTCTGTGTCCTTGGATTTAACATGACATCTGTAACAAAAGGATAAATGATTGATTCACCTAAATCATTTCAAGTTTGGAACTTGAAGGGGATGATGTTATTGAATGGCTTATAGTCATGCGTATTAAGGGTAGTAAACCGTTGTTAGGCGGTATTTACTGCTTGCATCAATCTTCTATGTATCTTGTGCAAGTGGGAGATTGTTGGATTCTTTATGCCCAAGACACATAGAACATTGATGTGGTTAGTACGTTATGATCCAAGTCGGGTCATACCCAATAACAAGCTTAGCAAACACCAATTAATATTTAATTGATGATATGATCATGCAATTAAATAAATACACCAATTTAGAAAAATGGGTTTTCTAAATAAGTTGCATATGAGATTGAACAACTTATATGGATATTTTGTTCATGGATATTATTTGTAATGTTGTTTAATTTAGTTAAATAACATCAAATAATAAAAGTGTGTGTATGTTATATAATTAAAAGGTTAATTATATATATATATCTTTATTAATCTTTAGTTTGACAAAAGATTAATAGATAAGGACCTATTGGGAAAATAACAAAAATGGAACAACCCTAAAAGGGGTTTCGGCCGCCCCCTTGTGGAAGCCCCATTCCTTTTGTTTTGTTGTTGTTCTCTCTTTAGTTTTGAGGCTCTCCATGAACACACACACTCCATCTTCTTCCCTCTCTCACATGCAAGGACCACAAAACAAAAGATAATCTCCTTCTTGAAGAGATTCTCGGCTGGAAGTTGTTCCAGCAGCCCCTTTTGTTTGGTTTTGGTGCTGGAAGATGTTCCAGCAGCATCTTCTTGGTCGTTTTGGTGCTCAAATCCTAGCAACAAAGGTGCTTGCTTGGTGCTTGTGGGTATGGACACTTGAGGACATCTACTTTGGTGTTTTGGCCATTCAAGAGCAGCCTTTTCTTCACCCAAATCACGTTTTTTAGCAGCCCTTATGGAAGGTATTTCATTCACATTTTCAGCATCCTACAAAGGTAGTTTGTTGATGTTGTTTTGGTTGTTTCCTTCTCTTGATAGCTAGTTCAAACACATATGAATGATCCTTATGTTTTGGGTTTGTTGAAACAAAGTTATGAACTTTTAATTTTCTGATTACAACATGATATTAATCTATTATTCCGCTGCGTTTTCTCAGTTTAAATGGTTAAACTAGTTTGTTAATGGTACAACAAACCCAACACCAGGATCACGTCTAAATGTCTATCATCCTCTAGACAATGTCATTGGGGATGTCAGATCAGGAGTGCAGACCAGAAATCAGCTGTACTCAGCCGATTATGCCTCGGTAATGGAAAAAGAATACATTCATGACGGTGCTTATCATTGTTTTGTCTCTCAGGTTAAGCCAAAATACGTCAGTGAAGCACTGAATGATGAGGCATGGGTGAGTGCCATGCAAGAAGAACTTCTTCAGTTCAAGAAGTTAGGTGTATGGACTCTGGTAGATAGACCTAAAGGTGCTAAGGTCATTGGCACCAAATGGGTCTTGAAATGCAAGAAGGATGACCAAGGCATCATTATCAGGAACAAGGCTCGACTTGTAGTTCAAGGGTTTCGACAAGTCGATGGCATTGATTACAATGAAGTGTTTGCACCCGTGGCAAGGATGGAAGCCATCCGCATCTTCCTTGCCTATGCATTGTATATGAAGATTAAAGTTTATCAATTGGAGGTGAAGAGTGCATTCCTTCATGGTGAAATCCGAGAGACAGTGTACGTCAGTCAACCCGAGGGATTTGAAGATCCTTATCATCGGGACAGAGTTTACAAACATGACAAGGCTTTATATGGGCTTCATCAAGTTCCAAGAGCCTGGTATGAGAAACTCTCAACTCACCTTGTGAAACATGGATTTCGCAGAGGGGTTATTGATTGCACACTGTTTATCAAAGAGAAAGATGGTGATTTGCTGCTTGTTCAAATCTATGTTGATGATATCATCTTCGGTTCAAAGAATGAAGAGTTATGTTAAGTGTTTGAAGTAGTAAGGAAGGCTGAATTTGAGATGAGTGCCATGGGAGAGATGAAATTCTTTCTCGGGTTACAGGTGGATCAGACACCAAAAGGAATTTTCCTACATCAGACCAAGTGTGTAGGAGACACTCTTAGTCGGTTTGATATGGAGAATGCTTCTGCAGGTGGGACTCCACTTGCTACAAACCATGATATAGCACCTGATGAAAATGGTGATCTGGTCGATGCAACCATGTACCGAGGAATGATTGGATCTCTCATGTACCTCACTGCCTCAAGACCTGACATCATGTATGCTACATGTTTATGTTCAAGATATCAGGCTAAGCCAAAGGTTAACCATCTGATAGGGGTCAAAAGGATATTTCGGTATTTGAAGGGTACCCCAACACTTGGGTTGTGGTATCCTCATGATGGTGATTTTGAGCTCACGGCGTATAGTGACTCGGATTACGGTGGCTGCAAGATGAATTACAAGTCTACATCAGCAGGGTGTGAATTCTTTGGGAGGAGATTAGTGAAATGGCAGTGTAAGAAGCAGACCTCGGTTGCATTTTCAACCTGTGAAGCCAAATACGTTGCTGCTGCAAGCTGCTGTTCACAAATCATTTGAATTCAACAACAAATGCGGGACTACGATTTAAATTTCAATTCTACTCCTATTTTTGTTGATAACTCTGATGCAATTGCAGTAACTAAAAATCCAGTACAACATCCTAAGACCAAACACATCGGCATAAAATATCATTTTATACGTGACTGTTTTGAAAAGAATTTAATCGATGTGGTAAAAATAAATACTGATTTTCAATGCGCTGACCTCTATACAAAGGCTTTTGACAAACCTCGTTTTCTATATTTGTTAGAGGTCAACGACGTTAAAAAGAAAAGTGATGTCATTCCAGATGATGACCATGTGTAGTCCGAGGTATTTAGTTTAATTTTTTATTTTTCCTTTTTATTTCCTTTATTTATTCTATTTTCTGTTTAAATTAAATATATGTTATTTAGCTGTCTATTAAATTCCTAAAAAACGTAAATCAGTTATGGTTTTAGAGTTTTAGGGGGAGAATAGGTCAGCCAGTAAAGTAACATTAAAAAAAACGAGGGAGAATGAGAGGCTAGCTGATAGAAAGTAGATCGTATCTGTGATACGGATTCAAATACTTTGGAAAATGATACTACACAGGAACAAATCAAGTGGGACTTTAAAAGTTTAATTTAGACAAGATGCCAAATTCAAAGTATAAGTCTGTGTAGTCTGAGCAATATAAAAGGAAAAATGATAGAAAAACTGGTAACTACTAAGGTAACACAACGAAAGAAGACCTAGAGGTTGCTAGACCACAGATGATATGTCGGTAGATTCAACACAATAGATAATTAGACCTGATTGGTGATCTCAAGATCAAACTAAATTGTTCAACTGACTGTGGGTTCACATCTTATCACTGGTTAACACAATTAATAATATTCCAGTAAGGGGTAGCGAGCAAATAAACGCCACAATGTGAGCGAATGACCAAAAATAGAGCAAAGCACGAAAAAAATGAAAAGCAAACGCTATCAAGTTAATAACTTATGTTGTTGGTGCGTTATGTGCAAAAGAAAAAATTAAAGATGCTCTAACAAGAAGATAGGTTGTGTGCCTCTCTGCTGTGCGATGGCACTGACCTGAGGATAACCATAACCTATATATTCTAGAATTCATTGTTGTTTGCCGCCTCTCTGCTATGCAATGGCACTGACCTGAGGATTGGCTTCTCTTTGAAAGCCCTAAGAATAGTCTCTTCTTGTTAAAATACCCGTAGACCGCTCAAAAGCTCCTGAGGAATGTTGATTACCACATAAGCGTGGGATCCACAAATGTTGGTTGAAATAATTAAACCTTAAACTATCACCAATCTGTGTAAAAAGTCTGTGTATGGATTTAAGAGGACCAGCATACTGACAATCATCGTGGCTACAATTCTTGAAAGTCCAAATCAATGTGGGGATCTAATAGTACCAGTATGATTTCCTAAATTTGCTAACGACTCTGGACGAACAACAAGATGTGAGCATCAAAAGGTTTTGATAACATGTACCAAATGATTTGACTTGCCTGTATGATTCAAAATTGAATCGGTCCAGTTATGGTCAAAATAGATTGAAGCTGCCTATTCCGGAACCGAATCCAGTAGATTCTTATCTTAGGATTTACACCTCACAAAAAGTCAAAAACAAGTTTATTTTTTGTACTTCAGTTTATTTCTATTTAACTAGTCAATTCAATTTGTTTAATATCGGACTACATCATGGAATTCAGAAAGGATTAAATCACCTAAAAGGGTCATGTCTGAGGTGACCACATGTGTTCTCAAAAGGTAAATGGGTCACGTCTAAGGTGAAAAAGTGTTTAAAAGGATCACGTCTGAGGTGATCAAAAGTATTTCAAGTTAAAATGATCATGTCTGAGATGATCAAATGCTTATAATGTTAATTCAACAGTTTAAAAGGGTTTAAATGTCAAATGGTCATAAAGGCAGAAAATTTCATAAGTATGACCCAGTCGCACGACTGGACCATGAGTATGGACAAATTGTACGAATGGACCATACTCATGCCTTCTATAGCCTAATGGACATGAGTATGGACCATTCAACGAATGGCTTATACGAATGACCTAGTCGGACGATTGAGAGCGACCGAATGAACAAGTCGCACGACTGAACTCTAGTCGGACGACTGAAGGGGAGCGACTGAATCAATCGCACGACTAAAGCCCATTCACCCGAATGAAATGAGCGTATGAGTCCAGCCGTACGATTGAATTCAGGTTTAGTAAAAATAGAGGGGGAGTCGGTCGCAGAGACTCATCACTCCCAAATTTTCCCTAATTCGCACGACTTAATGTTACTCTGCCAAATTTTCTTTTGACCACTATAAATCACTGATTGTTACGTACTGACTATCTTCACTGATTATACAGGTATATTGCGGTGCAAATCCATAAATATATCACTCAATTTGAATCTAAATCTACACAATCGGACTTATTAGAAAACCGAACCTTGGTTGGACTAATAACCTAACGAAACTAAGTAAACTAATGAAATCAAAGTTGTTAGGTGATAAAGTAAATGATTGCGAGTCTAATGAACCAGAACACGATGTCTAAACTTAAAAAATTGGTCAAAATTGTATTTGAATTGAACAGCCAGAAAGTCATGCGAATGGACAGGTTGATGAACTTCAGTCGCACGACTGAGGTGTGCGAATAGCTAAACCGCACGGCTGAACCATGCGTATGAGTTCAGTCGCACGATTGGTGTAAATGCATGAGTTTACATACGTATAAGCCTAGTCGCACACTCAGTCGTACGTATGAGGTCATTCGCACGACTGGATCCCAGTCGCACTGCTCATTCGCACGACTTGATCTCAGTCGCACAGCCTCATTCGCATGCAAAAAAGAATAGTTTCAAGTCCAAGTGTTTCAAGATATGTTTAGCCAACGAATACTAATGTTTATATTTATTGTGTAACAGATGGCGAGTCGCTAGACTATGAGTACTAAGCACAACATTTGTGCTCATCTGGATCTGACATCTAGAAATGCTTTAGACTTTTCTGGCATTATCACAATTCTGAGGAGATCGAGGATTGCTAATGCTATATCTGCTCCATGTACACCGTATCGATCTATTCAGCAGGCCTTTTGGGAAGGTGCAGTCGTTGACAGATGTTCTGAGCCTAATCGTATCAGGAGTACTATTTTTGGAGAGGCCATTGAGATCACGGAGGATGATCTTAGGACTGTGCTGCAGTTTAGGGACGATGCTGACTGTCCCACTAGACTACACCCCCTTACTGTCAGAGGATGTTTCTTACGAGCTAAGTACTCTGGGCACATCAACGCAGGGGTGCTCAACAAGAGCAACCTGTGCCCCCAGTTCAACTACCTCGCTCATGTGTTGCTGAAGTGCATAGCGTCTAGGAAGGGAGGATTTGATGAGCTGTCGGATCATATCCAGAACGCATATCCAGCGTTGGTGCTGAACTATTCGTTCAGCTTCTCCAGGATGATCTTCACCTACTTGGTGGAGAACATTGAGGGGAAAGGGAAGGAGGGCTTCTGCATGTACCCTCGATTCATGCAGATGATTATTGACCAGAAGCTCCCTTCCTTGCCGAAGGAGAAGGAAGATGCCGTGGTGCTTGAGGTGATGGATGATACCACCTTAGGAAGGATGAAGGTGTACAGGGGGAAGCAGGTGAAACCCCCTGACAGGCGACTGTTTGGGCATCTAGCCCATGAGGATTATGTGGCGCCAGCTCGGAGGAAGTGGCGCCACGATGACAGTGACTCGGACGTTAAGCAGATTGCTCAACCCTCCGATGACTCCGACGACGATGATCATGATGCTGATCAGGGAGGGGATGTTCAGGGTGGACCCGAACCAGCTCTATTCACCCTGACTTCCAAATGGAAGAGGAGGAGGAGTCAGATGAAGAACCCCTGGTGCGAACGGTGGGCAGCAAGGTGGTTGCCACTGAGAGAGGTATTAGGGCGGTTGGTGGACGCCATGGGGAGTCCGGGGATGCTGCAGTTGCTGATACAGATCCATCATATACTCCGAACCCACCCAACATCCAAGGGGGAGCATCCTCCTCAAAGGGAACGAGGAAAAAGAGGATAGCTCAGCCTCATGGAATGAAGAGCAAGAGAAGAAGATATACCTTGATCACCACCACAGCCACCACCACAGCTACCACCACCACTACCACACCCTCTACCACTGTAACCACATCACCCACCACTACATACATCCCATCTACCACCATAACTACCATACCCACTCCACCACCACTTTCATCCAGACAAACCTCAATCTTCATCACTGCCACCACAACCACCACTACTAGCCACCAAGCCGACCCATCATCACATCCCACCCATCAATCTGGATCACCTTTACCTCCCAGTGGGGTCGAGGAACAGCTCTCAGCACTGAGCCGTATGGTGCTGAGGCTGCATGCAGCCGATGACGAGAAGACAACTCAGATTCTTCAGTTGTTAGATCTTACAGCTGCACAATCTCAGTAGATTTCTCAGTAGGCTCAGCGGATTGAGCAGCAGACGCAGCAGATGGCTACTCAGAGCCAAGAGATTGCACAACTCCAGGAGCATAAAGTCCTATCAGCAAAGAAGATAGAGAAGTTGGAGGATACCAAAAAGACTATCTTGCTCAAGCTTAAAGGAACAAAGGAAGAGCCTCTGAAGATAAAAGAAAGAGATGGTGATGACGATGGTGATGACGATGATGAGGATGAGGATGAGGATGAAGATGAGGATATTGATGATGATGAAGCAGATGATGAAGAAAAGACAGAGTAAAGGCAGAATAATCATGATGATGAAGGAGGAGATGCAGCTGCAACTGCCTCAGCTCAGGGTCAAGAAAGACGTTCGAAGATAAATCAAGACCAACGAGCTTAGTCTTCTGCCTCACCTACTGATGAGCCAGCTATTCAGGACAAAAGTAATGATTAGACTTTTATGTATTTGATAGCTTTTGTACTTGAACCATGTATTAAACTTATGTACTTAATGTTTATATAATGTTAATGTGTTTCTGTTTTGATTATTAACTAATGTTTGATGTGTTACATGTTTTAATCAAGCAGATCCAAACTTTTAAAGGGATCGTCAGGAGATCAATGAGTTATACCCCTGAAGAGGGGGAAATAATTCATGATCTTACGAATGAGCAACTGACGGAAATGTTCTAGCTGAATCCTGATGAGATTATCAAGGATGCTCCAACTTTTGAGTCAACCAGTGACGAAGAGTTGAACGACATTGATGAGATAGAGATCGAGGTTGTCACTGCAAAGCATTATCCAGAGTATGTTGACCAAGAAGGAAATATGGTGCCCAACCTGGGTGATTCGCTGGTTAGTGAAACATTTGAGATTCTGGATAAGATGGAGCAAGAGTCCGAGAACAGTGAGGAACAGGCCCAAGCCTCAGACGCCAATGTTAACATCAGAAAGGTAGAATGGGCTGAATGTTTTGAGGAAATCCGAGCCCAACGCGCTGTTCCTAAACCGAATGTCTACACCAAGCTCTACAAAGTGAAGAAACATCACAAGGTGTCAGGCAAGATTATCGCGTGGGCACATTATGAGGATCTTAACGTTTATGCCATAAAGAGAGAGAAGGGTATTGTGTACTTTACATTCTCACATGATCTAAAGACTCTACCTGGTTTTGAGCTCAACCAGCTGGCCAAGCTGAAGCTGTTATATGCTGACCCGAGAAAGATGTCAGGCTGGTTTGAGGCTACGTTGAAGAAGGTGTACCACACCAGATGGGTCAACTTCAAACCTCAACAACCTATGAGGTATATCCAAAGGTCTGAGGTTGATGCCATAACTGGAAAGCCGAGAATAGTGCTGAAGTGGAGTCCTCTGCGCACCATGTCCAAGATACCACTACGGGAAATGCCAAAGGACTTCACTCCACACTTCAAATGGTGGTACTACGATTGGAGAACAGGAGAGGCAGTTATAGTCTTAAACAAAGAAGGAAAAATGGATACTATCAGGGTATTCGACCCAATGTGGCTTACTAACTTTTCTGCAAATGATGTCTACACATTATACAAGTGGCCACTATTCTATGACTCTCAAGATATTGTACAAGCTCTACAGTTCCAAAACGTTATAAGACTCTGCTTTCCATTCGAGATACACGCAGGAGTCACAAAAGAAGAGAAGTACAAAAAGTATGAGGAGGTAATGAAGAAGAAAGACATTAGAGAGATCTAGGTCCAAGGGGGAGTTTGTTGATACATATGTACCTAGATGTGGATCTTAATGTAATATGTCTTCAATGTCTTACACTTATGAAATGCTTGGGTTATTAATGAAATGAGAATGTTTGGTTGTGATTTATAATGTTTAATATTTTATTAATGAGTTGATATTGACTTGATTATATAGGTTGTGATTGTTTGAATTGATACACATAATGTTATATTAATGAATTCATTCAAACTTGGTTAAGTGAAGTTCACATGCGTCCGACTGGACCATGCGCCCAAACAGTGGTCATGCGTCCGAATGGCCATGCGACTGAGTGTCCATGCGCCTAAATAGTCCATACGCCTAAACAACTTCATGCGACTGACACAGCCGCATGACTGAACACTCAGTCGTGCGAATGGATCAACCGCATGGCTCAATCGCACGAATGAACCATGCTAATGGTTCAGTCGCACGAATGAGAAACCCTAACCTATAAATACCACCTAATTCGTGAAAAAAAAAACTTGATATTACTTCGACTCCAGACGTACCCTAGCCGTCCAGAAACCTCCAAGAACCTGTTCCAAGTTCACAGATCGCATTAGATCGATTCTAGATCGTTCTTTACGTTTAGATTCAATTGATAATTGATTCGACGTGTGTTATCACTGATTGGATCGCCAATCAAATAGGATTCCGCACTATTTGAGTTGGTATACACGTTAATCAGTTAGTATTTCGTGCAATACACGATCCTAACAAGTGTGGTCAACTACATGGCTTTTGAGAAAACGCCATGCAGTATCTCGGAGGTCTGCAGCGGAGTGTCAGTGAGACCATACTTATGTCCACTGGATAATAGCAGTGTCTTCCGAAGGTAAGTTGGCTTCGGAAGAACAAGTTCTTCCGAAGCCACTTATACTTCGGAAGAGGCTTCTATTCTTCCGAGACTTGATGACTTTTGTACTTTGGAAGTTGACATAAGATCTTTCACTCTAAGTCTTGATCTTCGGAAGTAGGTTCTTTGTCTTTGAAAGTTGGAGTTTTCCTTCGGAAGTAAGTTTTACACTTAGTCTTCGGAATAACTCGTTTTTCCTTTGGAAGTTCCACACTTAGCTTCGGAAGTCCTTTATTTGTTGTACCAAAATCTTCTAAGTGACTTGGTTTTGGTTGCACCAGCCTTTCTAGATCCAACAAACTCCCCCTAGGCTGATGCTACCAAAACCTCACTTATTTCTGCTTCTGAAAGCTTTCAGCACTAGGGACAAAAGGTATTTGTCTGTCTCTTTGTTCTTCCTTGAAGTGGTGCTGAGAAGCTTGTACAAGTCATTGGTGGATAGGAGATCCAGTCTATCACTCTGAATGACATGTACCCTTTGTTGTGTCCCCCTAAAAAGAGTTAGTTGACGGGAGTTATAGTCATACTCCTATCTAACTTTGGATTCAAGTTCAGGACCTTCAACCATTTGTAGAAAGGCTTTGCCTTTGGTTGCTGATCCCTTCCTTTCTTCCTCTTCTCTTAGTTTCAACTCTTCTTCAACCTTGCTTCTAGCAGTTAGCTCGGCCATATGAAGGCTGCCTAGATGATTTCTGATATGGGCAGCTACATCAGAGTTTGAAGGGTTGGAGAATGGCTTCTCTGCTAACTCAGCAATGTCAAACCTGCTCAAGTGTAGCAGAGATGAGGCACTTAGCCTGTTAAGCTCTCCATTTTCTCTTTCAACAACAAAGTTGTGAGAAGATTCTTCGAACCTCCACTGGATGATCTTCTTTCTAGGTGCAAGAGGTTGTCTTGGCACCCGGTCGCCTTTCTTAGTATCCAGTAGAGTCACCAGCCTTCTCATTAACTTCTTTTCTTCCTCATTCAAAGTGTCTGAATTGAGGCCAAGGAGATTTGCAGCTTGGTCCAATGTTCATCTAGGCAGATCAAGAACTTGATCTCTAGTGAGGGAACTTGAGGATCCGTCAACATAGGTCAAATTGACTAAATCCTCCTCACAGGAGATATCGCTTAGAGTTGTGCAGTTTATGAGCTTCGTCACTGCTTTGAATTCTTCTAAGGAGAGATGTTTAGAAGGCTGAGGGGATGGTTTGATGGGTTGATGGGTAGGTTCATGTGTTTGGGTTCTGGCTAGAGTTTTGGGTTGGAGGATGGGTAGTTTAGGTGGTTGAGGTGAAGAGGTTGGTAGGGGTGATGGTGTAGGTTCAGGGGTGTATGTTTCAGTGGTTGGTTCGGTTTTGATGGGGAATGAAAAGGGTATAGGTTCAGGTTGTGGTTGGGTTTGGAGTTTGGGTTGAGTGGTTGCTTTGAAGGTCATCCCATGTCCCCTTCTATACATCTCCTTCCTCTTCCCCGCACGAATGTCAGCCTTAATGTCACTGACATGTCGTTGGAGAGTCTTTTCTGACATAGGACCCACCTGCCTACCAGAGAAGCCATGAGCCTTGAGATAGCTCTTCATCCAGGCCTTCTCACCTATCTTCTTGGCAGAAGTCAGTCCTGCTTCCTCTTCCTTCTTCTTCTTCTGCAATAGCTTTTCCCTTGCAGCTCTCTTTCTCTCTTTCTCCATTTGATCTTGCTCTTTGTTGAAGAGCCATAAGATCGTATCATTATTATGTGGAGATAATTCTTCTTGAGAGAATCCTCTGGAGGTTAGGAAAGTTATCATTTCCCTCCTGAGCTGTAGATCAGCTTCTCTTTCTTTCCTCTCCCTTTCTTGTTCTAAGGCCAACCTTGCTGCCTCTTCTTTTTTGCTGTTTTAGCAGCAAGGTTGCCTTTTCTAGCTCTACTAACTCCTCTAATGGTAGCAGGAGTATATCTTCATTTCCAGCTCCTAAACTAACAAGTCTATTAATAATCTCTACTCTTAATCTGTTGTTGACTGCCTCCTTGTTGGCTGCAACTGCTTTGGTACTTGCAGCTAGCAGTTTTCCAGTTGGAAGCCTACCTTTTCTTTTGAGTTTCTCCAACCTTTCTTCCTCCTGAAGCTCTTCTAAAGTTATCTTCCTCTTTCCTTTGATGTCTTTGGAAGTACTAGACTTTGGGGGTTCTTGGATGGAAGATCCAGGTTGAGTAGTAGATATGGAAGCTGGAGTTAATGCTGATGTTAGAGCTAGAGGTTGGGTGAGAAAATCTTCCCTATTAACCTCAGATGCAAGTTCCAGGATCGCATCTGTGACTATTAGATCATCGTATAATGAGAATAGTCCTTCCGCAGCAGCAATCTCAGCTTTGGAAGTTTGAAATTGTTCTTCCGAGGCTTTGAATTGTGATTCAGAAGTCTATGAAAATGCACTATCTTTCCCAACTATTTCAGTTGTTGGGCCATCAGTCCTTGTTTCCCCTTTGATGTTAATCTCAGGTTTCACTTGGACCTTAGGTTGACCAACTTCCTCAAAAGTGGTGGAAGGTGCATTTAGCCTCTGAAGCTCTTGAGCTCCAAAGTAGATCACAGACAAATCAGGACTTGGCTGTTCTATAAGAGATTCCCATAGGAACTTGTTAAAGAACCTATTGAGATCTTGGAGCATCCTTTGATCCAATTGAATGACAACTGGAGGAGGCTCAGGGAAAATTGAAGCTTGTTGCACAGGATACTTTTAGCTCAAGGAAGTGAGAGCTTGACTTTGGGTTTCCTCTTGTCTTTGTCTTTGTCTTTGAACACTCTCCCCCTTTTTGGTAGCATCATCCTGAGAGCTTGATGAGCTAGAGGAAGAGGTCAAGGAGACCTGAGTTGGTACATGCCTAACAGACCTCTCAATCTGTTTCTCAGCTAGTTTGGCCTTGAGAGTTTCAATCTCAAGTTACTGAGTGGCAGACCTATCCTCTAAAGTCCTAACCTTGTATTCAAGATTTGAGACTTTAGAAAGTAGGTGTTGAATGGTGAGTTGCATTCTTCCCTCATCTTCTTTTGAAGAATTACGGGGAAATGAGGTAACATACCTTGTATGTTCATCCTCACCACCAGATGTGGTTTCTTGGCGCCCTGGT
Organism: Flaveria ramosissima; assembly: GCA_025215565.1. Taxonomy (NCBI): domain Eukaryota; kingdom Viridiplantae; phylum Streptophyta; class Magnoliopsida; order Asterales; family Asteraceae; genus Flaveria; species Flaveria ramosissima. Next base: position 53,210,555 of record CM046037.1, read on the forward strand.
TTCCCTTGCTCAAAGATGCCTCTTTAAGAGTCATCAAAGGGCATGGTTGCCGTAGAGTCAGTCTCAGTGATGTTACCACTGTCTTGAGGATCCCTTGAGGCTCCATCAGTAGTGGCAACTGAATCTACATGAGTCCCCTCCACATTAGTGGGACTCACCTCAATAAAGGTTTGCTGATGGAGGCTAGAGATAAGAGATCTCTCTGGGCTCTGTTGATCCTTGAGAGGGTTTTGTGGATCAACTTCATTGCCCTGAAGAGACATAATCTCTTCATCAGCTCCAATTAAAATGTCAGTAAAGGATATGGAAGTGTAACCTAATGACCCGGGACTTTGATCAATGTCTAAAGGCATTGAGCCTGTTATAGGGCTGTCCCTTTTAGGCTGCTCAGGGGAGTATAGAGACTCTCCCTGAGGGCTATCAGCTTGGGTTTCGGGCTCATGGGTCTGAGACTGAGGAGACTCAAGACCCGTATTGAGGTCAATTGTGAAGGATGGTTGGACCTCAGGCTGAGCGGGAGCCCTTTGTTCCACTCTAGCCTTTTTTGGTAGAACATGAGGAGCTTGTTCAATCAGAGAAGATTGAACAAGGGTTCGTTTGGGACGTCTCTGATAAGTAAAGGTAATGAGTGGAGAAGGTAGATTTGGCAAAGTGAGGGTAGTTGCTGGTGTGGGTTCATCACCTGTGGGGTTAACAGGGATGTCACCAGAAGCCATTGGCTCAATCATACCTGGAAGAAGTGCAGTATCTCTTCCGCTGAAGTTGGTGGACACTCTCTTCAAAGTCTTGAAGATGGTCGGCCTCATTTGAGGAGCAGTCAAAGCAGCTGCACAGACAAGCTTGCTCTGGTCCAGCTCACAATTGATGATGTGCTGGAGAAACATGGGATACATGAAGAATATGTCCCTTTGAAGATTTCCCATAAGGTTAGTCAGCACAAATCTTGAGTAGTTGAAGAGGAGGCTTTTCACCAAACCATGAACTAGGCACCCAAATCTTGTGCTGAGGGTTAAGTGCCATTGAAGAAAGGTACAGGAAGATAGTTCGGATAAGGGTAAATCGAAGATGAAGAAAGCTTTTAGGGCAGTAATTTTGGTAAAAAGGATGTAATTGATTAGCCGGAGGTATTTAAATGGGTGGAATGGTGGTTTAAAGGGGGTTTTGGATAAGACGATGTGTGGTTTCAGTGGATGATGTGACATGGGCGGTAAGGTTAGTCCATTTAAATAATCCGACATTATTAACAAAATCTTTACTTTTTACAAAGTGGGGCCCAAAAGATTTCCGTTACACAGTAAAATCTTTCTTCCGAGTATAAAGCATTTCCGAAGGTAATGTTCTTCCGAAGGCAAATTTACTTCCGACGGTAAATTGATTACTTCCGAGAGTATATGTTGCTTTTCAAATGGAGTGTGTTACAAGCTTCGGAAGTAGATCTGATATAAAATCAATAGATTCTTCCGAGACTTAACACTCTTCCGAGAAGAAAATTATCTTGGGAGAAATTTGCTTCGGAAGATATGTGAAATATCTTCTAAGGGTTAATTTCTCTTCGGAAGAATTCATACTTAGATAAAAATTTTAGAAAAAGATCTTTTGTAACAGGGCTTAGATTGTTTTGACATAAGACTTTACACATTAAAAGTGTCACACCCCCGCTAAAAGCGGAAACACGGGGATGTAACGAGACCGGGATCGTCATAACACATGGTAAGCGATAGAGAGCAATATAAATAAATGATGACCTGCGTGTCATGACGACACCCGACAACAAGGGGACTTGTGTCGTGTTTAGTCAATGTTCACGACAACATAGCCATAAGCAACATGATAATGATAACACATAATCACATATGAAGAAAATGTAAATGTTATTTCCCACAACCCGGGGACAAGTTACAAAAGTTGATAATTGTTTACATGCGTTCACATTGTTCAAAAGATTGTTTAACAAAATGAGCTAAGTCCCAAAAATGCATCCTAGGGTCTCCACTAAGGCAGCACACCTAGATTCCTGGACATGCATGATCACCTGAAAAGATATGCTTAAAACGGTCAACATAATTGTTGGTGAGCTCGCAGGTTTATGTAATAAAAATGTAAGAGATGCTGTAATAAATAGCGCATCGGAATACCGTGAATACAGTTATTACACAAGTAAATATCACATGACATGAGCTTTGCAACCAAACCTAGCGACGTACACAAAGAAATTGTCGGTATATATTCACCCAAGGGCCCGTTCCTGGCCACTGATGGTACCAACTAGTATACCATCGAACGAGGGTGGGGGTGTCAACCCAGTAGTACTACCAATACCTAACCGTCGGTTCCCACACTGGAATTAAATAGTTGCAAAGATAGAACGACACAGCAGACCCAAGCATGTATCAAATAGTACTTGCAACACAGTATCACGTTGATTCCTTGTATGTAAAATGTATGTAAGTTGTACAACATAAAAAATGTGTAAGCATACTTTTCCCCCAATTTGTAAATGATTGAAATATTGTATAAGCGTAAAAAGGGGCCACGAAACTCACTTGTTAGGTGGTAAGTATGTATGAGCGATGTATCCCAAATGTTGAATGCAAATAAACAGTCAAACACCTATTGACAGTTATTGTATAGCATTAATGATATGATATATGTATAAGCGCGCAATAATGATGGGTCGGTTCGGGTCGTATCGGATGGGTCACGCACAACACACACAGACTGACACACATACTAGACCTTATGTAGATCCATGTACAAGACATTGTCGCCACTAACGATGATGTTTAAATAAAAGCATCGTTGTTTATTGAAGAAGCATTGAATAAGTGTCAATAGTTATAAGTCGATTTGGTCGTTGTAAAAGCGTTAGTTTAATTTGCTCAAAATAGTTTCTGTGCCCTTTCTCGCGTTGACTTTAATATTTGTGGCCAAACAATGGCATTATTGTGCTAGTGTTACCTCGACACCACACGACATACTCACACCACGCACAAGGGGTCAAACACAACAATTTCAGTCGCATAACAAGGTCAGACGCACGACTCAACCTCCATTCGTGCGAATCAACCCTCAATCGTGCGAATCAGCTTCATTCGTACGATTGAGCCTTCATGCGTATGATTGGCCTTCAGTCGTACCACACAACATCCAATCGCACGACTCAACTTCCATGCGCACGAATCAACCTTCAATCGTGCGAATTAGCTACTTTCGTACGACTGAACCTTCATTCGTGCGATTGGACTCCAGTCGTGCGAATCACTTTCATTCGCACACATCCAGTCGGTCACCTGACTCAATCGCACACAAACACTCAATCGCATGACTCATTCGCATACACTCATTCGCACGCATGACTCAATCGCACACAGACACTCAGTCACACAACTCAGTCGCACGACATGCCTAGTCGCACAACTCAGTCGCGCGATTGACTCAGACGCATGATCCAGTCGCACGACCCACTCAGTCGCACGGCTCAATCGCATAGATGACCCAGTCGCCTGATCTGCAGAATCGCGACTGTGGTCGGGAGGAGCAGCCCCCGAGCTGCTCTAAACACGGGTTTTACACCACAAGGACCTCCAGAAACACTCAACAAACATACACAAGCATAAAACACAAGCAAAGAGACCTCACACGCACCCATACGACCTTGTATGTTCGGGTTGAACCCGAACACCCGAAACCCTAGTTTGGACAGCCGTAAAAAGGCTCGAAAATGGTCAACCAAAGACAACTACCTGCTAAGGAGGGGTAGTCTATGCTGTAGACGGTGTCAAGACGAAGAAAACAAGACCTCTCGGGTTGGATTTGGTGCTAAAATGGAGATTTTGTGTGTGAAGAGGAGATGAAGATGAAGAAGATGGTGAAATGGGGATTAGGGCTGGTATGAGGGTATTTATACCCAGCCCAAGTTTCCAAAATTACAAGTTTAGTCCCTGCACTTAACCCCCGAGTTTTCCCAAATTTTGTTCGGTTGAAAAACGACTTTGTTAGGTGTTTTATATTAATTATAAAAGTTCATTTAATGTTATTATGACTTAAGAAATGGTTATATTAAAACATTTATTATATTTATAAAATGATATATTTAACGTTTTCAAAAATGAAAGTTTTAAAGGTCTTTTTAAGGTTAACACAAGGTTGTAACGAATCACACACAACGATAATATTGCACACATGATATCCACATAAAGAGTCAAATAAAGATGAGGAATGACCAAACATAGAATAGATGACGGACAAACACGTTAATTGACGGACCTTAAAGTGACGGATGTCACAGTATCCCCCAGTTGAGAGAATTTCGTCCCGAAATTCAGCTGGAGTTAGGTCCAAGAGTGTCATCCTCAAAAAGATGTGGATATTTTAGTTTCATCTGATCTTCACGTTCCCATGTAAACTCTGGCCCTCGTTTTGAATTCCACCTTACGCGAACAATAGGTATCCTACTGCGCTTCAGTTGCTTGACCTTTCGATCCATGATCTCAATGGGTTCCTCAACAAAATGAAGCTTGTCGTCAATCTTGATTTCCTCGACTGGCACATTAAGGGATTCATCGGCCAAACATTTCTTGAGGTTTGACATGTGAAAAGTATCATGTACATCGCTAAGCTCTTGTGGCAACCTTAACCGGTAAGCCACTGGACCGATCCTTTCAGTGATCTCAAATGGTCCAACGTATCTTGGGGCTAACTTCCCTTTCTTTCCGAATCGAACGACTCCTTTCCAAGGGGAAACTTTGAGTAACACACGATCCCCAACATTGAATTCTAGAGGCTTCCGACGATTGTCGGCATAGCTCTTTTGACGATCTCGCGCGGCTTTGAGTCGATCTTTGATTTGGAAAATCTTGTCTGTTGTCTCTTGGATGGTCTCTGGGCCTGTCAGTTGACTCTCACCAATTTCGGCCCAACAAACGGGAGATCTGCATTTTCTTCCATACAACGCTTCAAATGGTGCACATCCAATGCTTGTATGATAGCTGTTGTTGTAGGAGAACTCAATCAACGGCAGATGAGCATCCCAACTACCACCAAAATCGATTACACACGCTCTTAACATGTCCTCTAGCGTCTGTATAGTGCGTTCACTTTGGCCATTTGTTTGAGGGTGATAGGCTGTACTCATGTCTAATCGAGTGCCCATCGCTTTCGGTAGTGTCTGCCAAAAACGTGAAGTGAATCTGCTATCACGGTCGGATATGATTGACACCGGCACCCCGTGCCGTGTCACGACCTCTTTGATGTACAATCTCGCCAACTTATCCATCTTGTAGTCTTCTCGGATAGGCAAGAAATGTGCTGATTTCGTCATTCGATCAATAATGACCCATATCGAGTCATGACCGCTGCTTGTTCTAGGGAGTTTGGTGATGAAATCCATAGCTATGTTCTCCCATTTCCACTCGGGAATTTCAGGTTGCTGTAATAATCCCGATGGTTTCTGATGTTCAGCTTTGACTTTCGAACACGTCAAGCATTGGCTGACGTATAAGGCAATGTCTTTCTTCATGCCTGGCCACCAGTACAGATCCTTAAGATCATGATACATCTTGTCTGCACCAGGATGAATAGAATATCGCGTCTTGTGGGCTTCATCCATGACTAAGGTACGAACACCTCCCCATTTGGGTACCCATATGCGATCCATGAAGTACTGAATACCGTCATCCTTGCGAATCATTTGTTTATCCAACCCCCGGAATTCTTCTCCCGCAAGGTTCTCTTCTTTTAATGCCTCACTCTGTACAATTTGAATCTAAGCTTTCAAGTTGGTTTGAATGGTCAATCCCAACGCTCGTGCACGCAGTGGTTTCACACGTTCTTTACGGCTTAAGGCATCAGCCACCACGTTAGCTTTCCCCGGATGATACCGGATTTCACAATCGTAGTCGCTAAGAAGCTCTACCCAACGTCGTTGGCGCATGTTGAGTTCTTTCTGATCCAGAATGTGTTGAAGGCTTTTATGATCGGTGAAGATGATGCATTTGGTTCCATATAGATAATGCCTCCAAATTTTGAGTGCAAATACTACAGCGCCCAACTCAAGATCATGAGTGGTGTAGTTCTTTTCGTGCACTTTAAGTTGTCGCGAAGCGTAGGCAATCACCTTATCTTTTTGCATCAATACACATCCCAATCCTTGATGTGATGCATCGCAGTATACCACAAAATCATCTGTTCCGTCTGGGAGAGATAGTATAGGCGCGTTGCACAACTTCTCTTTCAACGTTTGGAACGCTTGTTCTTGTGCATAGCCCCAGTCAAACTTCTTGTCTTTCTGAGTAAGCAGGGTTAACGGTTGAGCGATCTTTGAAAAGTTCGCGATGAAGCGACGATAATAACCGGCCAATCCTAAGAATTGCCGTATCTCTGATGGCGTCTGGGGCGTATCCCACTTCTTCACCGCTTTGATCTTGCCGGGATCTACGTGAATCCCGTCCTCATTAACCACATGACCCAAAAACTTCACTTCTCGCAGCCAAAATTCACACTTCGAGAACTTGGCGAAAAGTTTCTCTTCGCGTAGCAGCTCCAGAATAGCCCGAAGATGTTCTACATGATCCTCTTTTGATCGGGAATAGATAAGTATATCGTCTATGAACACGATCACGAACTTATCCAAGTAAGGTTTGCACACCCGATTCATTAGATCCATGAACACAGCTGGTGCGTTAGTCAACCCGAACGGCATGACCAAGAACTCATAGTGCCCATAACGAGTTCTGAACGCAGTCTTCGGTATGTCGTCCTCGAAAACCCTTAGCTGATGATAACCAGAACGAAGATCGATCTTTGAAAAATATGAAGCTCCTTGCAGTTGATCAAATAAATCGTCGATCCTGGGGAGAGGATATCGGTTCTTCACCGTCAACTTGTTCAGTTCACGGTAATCGATGCACATACGGAACGATCCGTCCTTCTTCTTGACAAATAGTACCGGCGCTCCCCACGGTGAATGACTCGGTCGAATGAAACCCTTCTCCAGTAGTTCCTGTAATTGACTAGACAACTCTTGCATCTCGGATGGCGCTAGTCGATATGGCGTTTTCGCTACCGGTGTAGCTCCAGGAACCAACTCTATACGGAATTCCACCTGTCGTGGAGGAGGTAAACCAGACAAGTCATCTGGAAATACTTCTGGGTAATCCCGTACCACTGGAATATCCACCAGTTTCCTCTCTTCGTCTTTCTTTTCAACCACATGAGCCAGAAAAGCGTAGCACTGCTTTCGTAAACTCTGGCGTGCTTTCATGCAGGAGATAAGCTTTAAGCTCTTACCCGGTCGTTCTCCCTGAACCTTGAGTACTTCCCCGTTTGGCATAGGGATACGTACTACTTTGTCTCGGCAAACAATCTCTGCTCCATTTTGCGACAACCAATCCATACCCACAATGACATCGAAGCTTCCCAACTCGAAGGGTATCAAATCTATGTCGAATGTATGATCCTCCAACGTCAACGAACACTTCCTAATAATCTCATCGGCCTGAGCAACCCTACCATTGGCCATTTCTACAGAGTAGCTAGTTTCTAGCCTACTAGGACTCAAATCAAGTAATTGCACAAACTCAGAAGATATGAAACTATTGTCTGCTCCAGTATTAAATAATATAGATGCGAAGTGATGATTGAGTAAGTGCGTACCCGTGACAACATTCGGGTCCTGACGAGCATCATTAGCTCCAATGACGAATGCACGTCCCCGAGCTGCGTTTCCCTGAGTAGCCGGGCCTTGATTCCCAGCGATAGCCAACACCTACTGCTGGTTGTTGCCCTGTTGACCCGGTGCCCGATTCAGCCTGGGGCACATATTCCTGTAGTGATCGGGGCTCCCACACTCAAAGCAAGCCCTTGCATTCCCGGCGGGGTTAACCGCGTTGACGGGTGCTACAAGATTTGGCGCAGTTCTGCAATCTCTTGCCAAGTGACCCGGGCGCTTACAGTTAGCGCACACCCGGCACTATGTCCCTGGGGGATGATGATAATTGCACCTGTCACATTTGGGGTGCGGCCCCACATACTCTCTTCTGGCCTGAGACACGACCACAAAATTCCTGCTCGGCTTAGACCTCTTCTCAAACCTTCCGGCACTCGACCGGCTCGACTCCCCAACATCCTTCCTTTTCTCGGCCCCTCGGCCCAAAACCCCTGTTCTAACCATCTCATCAGTCAAAGCGCCTGCTTTCAGAATTGCGCTCTGAATAGTAGGAGGAGCGGCTGCTGTAACCATCGCTCTAATTTGAGGCGCGAGTCCCCAAATGTACCTTTCAATCCTCTTTGATTCCGGCGTGACTAGATGCGGAACCAATCTTGCAAGCTCATGAAAACGATCGGTATAAGCTGCATGCCCTGCCCCCACCATAGCATGATTCCAAAACTCATGCTCCAGCTTCTGCATCTCGTTGAGAGGGCAGTATTCCTCGGTAATCAAGGCTTTGAACTCGTCCCACGACATTTGCATCGCAGACTCTCTTCCTCGTGCTTGAATCTGGGTGTTCCACCAGGTTAGGGCTTTACCCTGTAGAGAACAAGTGGCATACTTGATCCTCTGGCTGTCGAGGCATTCACTGATGTCAATTACTGCCTCCATCTTTTCCAACCACCTGGTTAGGGCTATCGCCCCACCTTTCCCATCGAATTCCCTTGGCTTACAAGCCACGAACTCTTTGTACGAACATCCCCGACGAGCATTAACCACTCCAGTTTCGATACCGGCAGTACCACCATTTCCGGTTTCCTGGTTGCTCTCGTTTCCAGTCGGGTTCCCGTTTCCCGTTTCAGTTTCTATCCCACCTTGGGCTCCATCATCGTTGCCACCATTCCCGTGAGGGTGGTGTTGTTGAAGTGCGTCCCTCACTTGGGCCACGATAGTAGGAATCAGCGCGGCCAATTGCTGAGCGATTAGGGCTGCCATGTCGGCGTTCCCTGTTCCTTGACTGTTACTGGCAGGAGCATCGTTTGCTCTTGGTGCTCTGCCTCTGCCTCGGCCTCTGCCCCTTGGGGCTTCACTCCCGCCACTACTGCTACGGGTGACTCTTCGAGGCGGCATGTTCTAATCATAAAAGAGGTAACATGTAAACTTTAGTCACCATAAGATACAAAAGTATTCCACTTATCAAATTTCAATGTTCATGTTCCGGTCAGCCAGACCACCATGCAGCCCATTTCAAGCATATTCTCGGTATACCGGTGATGTTTATATATAGGGTTCCCCGCAGCGTTCCCACCACACCCACGATGTACCGAGAATGATGCCTGATCCGGTTACATGACACCCGACTTTCCTTTACATCATATCCATAATAATCCATCATAACAGTTGTAAGTCCATGTATACAATCACATTTAGTCTAACGGAGGTTGTCTATTCCTCATCCTTCGAGGTTTCAGACATATACCTCCTCAGAGTTAATCTCAATGTTCAAGGTCAAGCGCAATAGTATGATCTGTGATGATCTCTTCGGGTTTAATACCCGGATCTGATAAACTAACTCGGCGCGCAGAGGGAACGGAAGATCCAATAGAAGCATCCCCATATAAGAGTGAGCACAAGGGCTCTCTCATAGGGTAGAAAGATCACATAACAAATAGATGAGCAAATCAAGCAGCGAGGAACACATACACGAGATATAATATGCATACAGAGTCCTAGCATGCAAATCTACATGAAGGTTCCTAGGTTATAGTCTAGGTCAAACGTATTGCCTAATTCTCTATAACCAATGGCTCTGATACCAATCTGTCACACCCCCGCTAAAAGCGGAAACACGGGGATGTAACGAGACCGGGATCGTCATAACACATGGTAAGCGATAGAGAGCAATATAAATAAATGATGACCTGCGTGTCATGACGACACCCGACAACAAGGGGACTTGTGTCGTGTTTAGTCAATGTTCACGACAACATAGCCATAAGCAACATGATAATAATAACACATAATCACATATGAAGAAAATGTAAATGTTATTTCCCACAACCCGGGGACAAGTTACAAAAGTTGATAATTGTTTACATGCGTTCACATTGTTCAAAAGATTGTTTAACAAAATGAGCTAAGTCCCAAAATGCATCCTAGGGTCTCCACTAAGGCAGCACACCTAGATTCCTGGACTTGCATGATCACCTGAAAAGATATGCTTAAAACGGTCAATGTAATTGTTGGTGAGCTCGCATGTTTATGTAATAAAAATGTAAGAGATGCTGTAATAAATAGCGCGTCGGAATACCGTGAATACAGTTATTACACAAGTAAATATCACATGACATGAGCTTTGCAACCAAACCTAGCGACATACACAAAGAAATTGTCGGCATATATTCACCCAAGGGCCCGTTCCTGGCCACTGATGGTACCAACTAGTATACCATCGAACGAGGGTGGGGGTGTCAACCCAGTAGTACTACCAATAGCTAACCGTCGGTTCCCACACTGGAATTAAATAGTTGCAAAGATAGAACCACACAGCAGACCCAAGCATGTATCAAATAGTACTTGCAACACAGTATCACGTTGATTCCTTGTATGTAAAATGTATGTAAGTTGTACAACATAAAAATTGTGTAAGCATACTTTTCCCCCAATTTGTAAATGATTGAAATATTGTATAAGCGTAAAAAGGGGCCACGAAACTCACTTGTTAGGTGGTAAGTATGTATGAGCGATGTATCCCAAATGTTGAATGCGAATAAACAGTCAAACACCTATTGACAGTTATTGTATAGCATTAATGATATGATATATGTATAAGCGCGCAATAATGATGGGTCGGTTCGGGTCGTATCGGATGGGTCACGCACAACACACACAGACTGACACACATACTAGACCTTATGTAGATCCATGTACAAGACATTGTCGCCACTAACGATGATGTTTAAATAAAAGCATCGTTGTTTATTGAAGAAGCATTGAATAAGTGTCAATAGTTATAAGTCGATTTGGTCGTTGTAAAAGCGTTAGTTTAATTTGCTCAAAATAGTTTCTGTGCCCTTTCTCGCGTTGACTTTAATATTTGTGGCCAAACAATGGCATTATTGTGCTAGTGTTACCTCGACACCACACGACATACTCACACCACGCACAAGGGGTCAAACACAACAATTTCAGTCGCATAACAAGGTCAGACGCACGACTCAACCTCCATTCGTGCGAATCAACCCTCAATCGTGCGAATCAGCTTCATTCGTACGATTGTGCCTTCATTCGTATGATTGGCCTTCAGTCGTACCACACAACATCCAATCGCACGACTCAACTTCCATGCGCACGAATCAACCTTCAATCGTGCGAATTAGCTACTTTCGTACGACTGAACCTTCATTAGTGCGATTGGACTCCAGTCGTGCGAATCACTTTCATTCGCACACATCCAGTCGGTCACCTGACTCAATCGCACACAAACACTCAATCGCATGACTCATTCGCATACACTCATTCGCACGCATGACTCAATCGCACACAGACACTCAGTCGCACAACTCAGTCGCACGACATGCCTAGGCGCACAACTCAGTCGCGCGATTGACTCAGACGCATGATCCAGTTGCACGACCCACTCAGTCGCACGGCTCAATCGCATAGATGACCCAGTCGCCTGATCTGCAGAATCGCGACTGTGGTCGGGAGGAGCAGCCCCCAAGCTGCTCTAAACACGGGTTTTACACCACAAGGACCTCCAGAAACACTCAACAAACATACACAAGCATAAAACACAAGCAAAGAGACCTCACACGCACCCATACGACCTTGTATGTTCGGGTTGAACCCGAACACCCGAAACCTTAGTTTGGACAGCCGTAAAAAGGCTCGAAAATGGTCAACCAAAGACAACTACCTGCTAAGGAGGGGTAGTCTATGCTGTAGACGGTGTCAAGACGAAGAAAACAAGATCTCTCGGGTTGGATTTGGTGCTAAAATGGAGATTTTGTGTGTGAAGAGGAGATGAAGATGAAGAAGATGGTGAAATGGGGATTAGGGCTGGTATGAGGGTATTTATACCCAGCCCAAGTTTGCAAAATTACAAGTTTAGTCCCTGCACTTAACCCCCGAGTTTTCTCAAATTTTGTTCGGTTGAAAAACGACTTTGTTAGGTGTTTTATATTAATTGTAAAAGTTCATTTAATGTTATTATGACTTAAGAAATGGTTATATTAAAACATTTATTATATTTATAAAATGATATATTTAACGTTTTCAAAAATGAAAGTTTTAAAGGTCTTTTTAAGGTTAACACAAGGTTGTAACGAATCACACACAACGATAATATTGCACACATGATATCCACATAAAGAGTCAAATAAAGATGAGGAATGACCAAACATAGAATAGATGACGGACAAACACGTTAATTGACGGACCTTAAAGTGACGGATGTCACAAAAAGGTTTTCAAATGAAATCAACTAATCAAGGTTTATCATCCCAATAGCTGTAATGAGATATTAAATCTTTGTTCATCAAAGGCTTTGGTGAACAAGTCAGCATATTGTTCATTTGAGTCAACTTTGATTAGCTTGATAAGATTTTTCTCTTGAATATATCTAATGAAATGATACCTGATATCAATGTGCTTAGTCTTGGAGTGCTTCACTGGATTTTCAGTAATTGATATAGCACTGTTATTGTCAATGTGGATAGGAGTGCTCATGAAGTTGAATCCGTAGTCTATCACCTGGTTTTTAATCCATAGCAGCTGAGCACAGCAACTAGCAGCAGCAATGTATTCAGCTTCAGCAGTTGATGTAGAGACACACGATTGCTTCTTGCATTGCCATGAGATGATCACCAAGAAATTGACATCCACCTGATGTTGATTTCTTGTTGATATTGCAGCCACCATAATCAATGTCAGAGTAACCATAGAGATTGAAATCACTATTTCTTGGATACCAGAGACCTAGTTTAGGTGCTCCTTTGAGGTATCTAAGAATTCTCTTGGCAGCTATTAGGTGAGACACCTTTGGAGCAGCCTAATATCTTGCACAAATGCAAGTTGCAAACATGATATCAGGTCTACTTGCTATGAGATACATCAGAGAACCAATAATCGCTCTATACTGATGTTGATCAATATCCTCCCCCTAAGAATCAGGGCAGAGATTATGGTTTCTGGGTATAGGTGTTTTTGCTGCTTTACAATCTTTCATATCAAATCGTTATAAGATATCATTGACATACTTAGATTGATTGATAAAGAACTCTTCCTTCATTTGCTTTACCTGAATTCCAAGGAAAAAGTCCATTTTTCCCATGGAACTCATCTCAAACTTCTTCTTCATAATGCTCTCAAAGTCTTTACACATTTGGTCATTTGAAGAACCAAATATGATATCATCAACATAGACTTGAACGAGCAAGATGTCTTTCCCAGACTTTCTTATGAAAAGAGTCTTATCAATGGTACCTCTAGTGTAACCATTCTTTAGGAGAAACTGAGACAATGTCTTATACCACAGCCTTGGTGCTTGGTGCAGCCCATATAGAGCTTTATCCAATTTGCACACATAGTTGGGATGCTGTGGATCTTCAAATCCTGGAGGTTGGCATACATAGACTTCCCTATCTATATCCCCATATAGAAAGGCACACTTGACATCAAGCTGGTAGACAGTGAAATTCTTCGATGCAGCATAAGCAAGGAAGATCCTAACTGCCTCAAGTCTTGCAACAGGTGCAAAGACATCAGTATAATCGATTCCCTCCTCTTGAGTGTATCCTTGAACCACCGGTCTTGCCTTGTTCTTGATAATCAAGCCTCTATCATCTCTCTTGTTTCTGAAAACCCATTTAGTGCCTATAGGTACTTGACCAGATGGTAGCGGACATATGTTCCAAACCTTTTGTCTTTTAAATTGAAGCAGCTCCTCTTGCATTGATTCAACCCAGCTACTATCTTTTAAGGCATCTCCCACCTTCTTGGGTTCCATTTGGGATAAAAAGCATGAGTACAAACAGACATTCCCATTGTGAGTTTGTCCTCTTGTTGTCACGCCTTCAGAGACTTCCCCTATGATGTTCTCAGCTGGATGAGTGTTGTGAATCCTAGGTCTAGGAATCACCTCTAGTTTTAAAGATAGATCCAAATTGGACATATATTGCTCAGGAGCTTGAATACTTGGTCCAGCTGTTGTTTCAAACTCATTCCATGAGGACTGATTGAATGAAGGAGAAACATCATCATTTGTTTGATGTGAAGCATCATCAACAGTTGTTTGTTCCTTCAAGATGTTGCTTTCATCAGCTTGGTGTTGTGCAGGGTCACCTGAAGACATTTGAAAGTCAGCAGGTGAACTCCTCGTTGAAGCACCACTATCTCTTGAGATGGTTATACTGTCAAATCTTTCAATAGTGGGAACTTGATTTGCTGCAACTCTTAGAGAACTTGGAATAGGTCTAGGAAGCTCAAACAGTTGATCTTCATCAGGGTCACTTTGAGCACCTGTTTTAGCTGAAACATTCTCACAAGATGGTTTAGAATAGTGTAGAAACAATTCTAAATCAAAGATATGATCAAGGCCATTCCCCTTAATACAAGGAGTGTGCTCATTGACTACAATGTTGGAAGATTCCTCAAATTGTTGATTTTTAATATTATAAACTCCATAAGCTTTAGAGTAAGAGGAATATCCAACAAACATAGCATCATCCGACTTTTCAGCAAATTTTGCCAAATTGTCTTTTGTGTTAAGTATGGTACACCTGCTGCCAAAGGACCTTAGAAAGCCAATGAACGGTGGCCTCTTGTTCCATAACTCATAAGAGGTTTTTCCGTGTGGCTTTACTACAAGAACTCTGTTCTGCACATAGCATGCAGTGCTGACTGCCTCTGCCAAGAATGTTAGAGGCAGCTTTGAATCAGCTAACATAGTCCGAGCAGCCTCAATAAGTGTCCTATTCCTCCTCTCAGCAACACCATTTTGTTGAGGAGTTATGGGAGCACTATATTGTCTGGGAATCCCTTTTGAGTTACAAAATGAGTCAAGAACTAGGTTTTTAAACTCAATCCCTTGATCACTTCTAATTATTTTAACCTTGTGATCAACTTGATTTTCTATTTTAAGAATAAAAGATTTCAAAGTTTCAGCAGTTTCATGTTTGGTTCTTAAAAAGAATACCCGTGTAAATCTAGTAAAATCATCAACAATCACAAGGCAATATGATTTCCTTCAAGTGCTCATTATACTTATGGGACCAAATAGATCCATGTGCAATAAGTGTAATGGGGTGGTGATAGAGTTAACAACTTTGGATTTATGAGATGCCCTGTGTTGTTTCCCTTTCAGGCAAGCAACACAGTTATCTTTGCAGAAAAATTCCTTTTTAGGCAAACCATGTACCAAGTTATTTTTAGCCAATTTATTCATTGTCTTAAAATTTACATGACACATTCATTTATGCCATAGTGTTGACTCATCACCATCAGCTTTGGAAAGAAAGCATAATACTTCTCCCATTGGGGAAGCATTGTTCATATCCAGCTTGTACATATCCCCTTTCCTGGGAGATCTAAGAAGCACCAATTCCTGAGGAATTGTCATCCCGGGTTTGAGGATAATGCACTCATGTTCCGTGAAGAGCATTTGATGCTTTTGAGCACAGAATTGAGAAACACTTAACAGATTGTGTTCAAGCTGTTTGACAAAATTAACATTGTCAACTTTTAACTTTCCATTGGATATACTTCCTCTGCCAGAAATTGTAGGATTCTATGTGCCCAAGACACTTAGAATATTGATGTGGTTAGTACGTTATGATCCAAGTCGGGTTATACCCAATAACAAGCTTAGCAAACACCAATTACTATTTAATTGATGATATGATCATGCAATTAAATATTTACACCAATTTAGAAAATAGGTTTTCTAAATAAGTTGCATATGAGAGGGAACAACTTATTAGGATATTTTGTTCAATAATATTATTTGATGTGTTATTTAAATTGGTTAGATGACACCAAATAATAATGAGAGATTATAACTTATAAGTTAAATGATTAATTGTATAAGTTATATAACTTGTACATACAATTAAATGGTTAATTGTATGTCTAGTTACAAGACCATTTAATATGTGTGAATGTGTTCAAATTAAAAATAAAAAGGGGGAAACCCTTTTGGTTTCAAATTTTCGGCCAGCCCCCCTTGTTTTGTGATTGGACCTTTTTCTTTGAACACTACACACATTATTAACTCTTGTTCCCTTTGATCTCCAACCAATCTCTTCACATGCAATAGACAAAACTCCTCCTCACTCTTGCTCTCTATATTCTCGGCCAGGCAGCAGCATTGCAAGGTTTTGGAGTGGGTTTTTGGTGTCATCTCCCTAGCAAGAAGTGGTGTTTGCAAGGAGGCTTGGGGTATACAAGCTTGAGGGCTCTTTTCTTGGAGTCTTGGCCGATTTTTGAGCATCAAACTTCCCCTTTTCTGTCGGTTTTAAGCTGCTGAAAGAGGTAGTAATCACAGCTCATTGTAGCTGTGATTTTATGTAGTTTTACATATGTTCATAGCTTGTTCATTCACATATTAATGATCCTTTTGATTTGGGTTTGTTTCTCCATCTTAAAACATCATTAAGAACACAAAATTTTCAGATTATAAACATGTTATAATGCTTTTCTTCCGCTGCGTTTTTCAGAAAGTTTAAAAGGTTAAACTTGTTTTCTTGTGTTCTAACAAACCCATCAATGGCATCAAGAGCCGGTTATGTGGATAACTTGCTTGTTCTTAGTCTTTAAAATCGGTTTTAAAGATGTATTATCAACTTATTATAGGCTGATTTTGGGCTGCTATATTTTGTATGATTGATTCCCCAAACTTTCAAAGTCATATCA
The DNA here is from genome assembly GCA_025215565.1 of Flaveria ramosissima. Classification (NCBI taxonomy): domain Eukaryota; kingdom Viridiplantae; phylum Streptophyta; class Magnoliopsida; order Asterales; family Asteraceae; genus Flaveria; species Flaveria ramosissima. The sequence continues at coordinate 53,227,395 of CM046037.1, forward strand.
CACATGCTAGTGATTAGACCTTGAAAGATATATATTATGAAATATTGATTGTTTGGACAATGTTTAAAACCCAAAATTTCAGTTTATGTTGGCTGAAATTTGGTGGTTTTAAGTGGGGGTTCATTATATGTTTGGATGATATGATCAACGGATGTTAGTGTGCATAACCTAGCCTTTGGCCTTTTGATTTGGATGATTGGAATGGTTAGTTTTATTCATTCAATTGGGTTGTAATATTTATGTTTATTATTTGGGTTGTAATTATTTATTCATTTGGTTATTTAATAAATAGAATAGGTGCATTTCTTTTATTAGAAAAATGTATTAGGATACAATTTTGAAAAAGGAAGATGCACAAGATCAAGACCCAAAGATGGACATCAAAGACATGTACACTTGAAGCATTTGGATGTGGAATCAAGTGGGAGTTCATGGACACATATGATGTGTCATTGTTAACCCTTAGGAAAGACCTTATGACAACACTTGTGATGGCAAACAAGTGTAGTCAACTTAGTGACTAAGGTTATGCACATGTGGTTGTATGAAATATGCTTGTTTGATTATTCATTTTATGTTGATTGTTTGATATATGGATATGCTTAACAATCTAAATAAATTATCATAACAAGCTGAATTTTTTGGTTCCTAATCATTAAGTGACTAATAAAAGGTTATTAAAAGGATTAATGATTTCAAAATAAAAGAAGTTTTATTAAAAGAGAACCATAGGGTATCTTGTATTTGAAAGCATGCAAATACAAGTACATAGAGTTTTCTAAAACTAGAATTATGAAATCTCTAAACTTTTGACAAACAAGTTTAACACCGTCCTTTTGCACAACACTTGAGTCATTTGGAAACTCTAAATGGGATAAAGGTCACCTAACCATTTAGAGGGAACTTGTGATTTAAGGTGGGGATACCACATTGGTGGGATAAAGGTCACCTAACCACTTATGTGGATAAACTCACACGTGTGTGCAAGTAGGATAACTTGATTTGCAAACCATGTTAAATGGATCACCTAAATATGGTTTCCAAATGGTGTTGATGGGATTAACATGCCGACTTTACATATGATGTTTAAAGTCGATCCCATACCTCTAGAAGTTGCAAATGGTTGCAACCGTCAATCGTTGACCACCTTATTTATTTAAATCGTGGGATAAAGGTCACCTAACCACAATTTAAATGTAATGTTGGGTTCTAGATTTTAATATAAAAATGACCTTAAAAGGCATTAATTATAAAAAATAGAAATATCGAAAATACTAAATAGACCTTTGTTAAATTTTGTAGATGGCCACCAACAATGAAAATCACGATAACTCATCCGCGTTAAACCAATCATTACGTGCGATCCTCCAAAAAGAACGTCTAAATCATAACAACTTTATTGATTGGTATCGAAACTTGAGAATCGTTCTCAAGCAAGAGAAACGATCATATGTTTTAGACGACCCTATCCCCGATCAACCTACTAAGGATGATGAGGAGGCCTTCAACGATTGGTTGAAGTACACTGAGGACTCCGTCCAAGTGTCTTGTCTCATGCTAGCGAGCATGACTCCGGATCTCCAAAAGGAGTATGAACATCACGGAGCTTATGACATGATAACCCAGCTGAAGGAAACGTTCCAACAGCAGGCACGGGTTGAGCGCTTCGAAACGGTTCGAGCACTCCATGCATGTCATATGGACGACAACCAATCTGTTTCATCTTATGTACTTAAGATGAAAAGTCATATTGACCGCCTCGAGAGGCTTAATTGTCCCGTCTCGAAGGAATTGGCCATGGATTTGATCCTTAATGGCCTTACCAAGAAGTTCGAGACATTTGTGTTGAACTACAACATGAATGCTTGGGACAAGAGCATTGGTGAGCTTCACTCAATGCTGAAAACGGCCAAGGCGGCCATGGGTAAAAGGGTTTTACCCGTTCTCACCATCAATGAAGGTGGGAACAAGAAAAGACCTTATCCCGCACCCAAGGCAAAGGTTGCCAAGGGTAAGGGACCCGTTTTGGGAAAGGGGAAAGGGGTGGTAAGGGTACCACCCAAACCACAAGAGAAGAAGCAAAAGGTTGCTACTAATGACCCATGCTTCAAGTGTGGGGAGATTGGACATTGGGCAAGGAATTGTCCCGTCCATCTCCAAGAGTTGAAAGCCAAGAGGGATGCCGGGCAGACCTCAGGTACAATATACATGATTCATATTGATCTTAATGTTACATCTTCTAACACATGGGTATTGGATACCGGATGTGGAACTCATATTTGCAATTTGTTGCAGGGGTTCACAAGAAGTAGGGACTTCAATCAAGGGGATGTTAGTCTCTTCATGGACAATGGAACCAAAGTCCAAGTTGAAGCTCGTGGGGACTACATCCTAAAACTTCCAAGTGGCTTGGATGTTATTTTGAAGAATATTTTGTATGCTCCTAGTTTGACTAGGAACATTATTTCTGTATCCCAATTAAGACATTATGATTATGTATTATCTTTTGTTGAAAATGATATTCATGTTTCTTTAAATGATATGTTCTATTTTAAAGCAATTCCCATTAATGGTATTTATGAATTGGTTCATGAAAACGCTTTAAATAGTTCATTGTACCAAACTAACACAAAGAAACTCAAGTTGGACTTGAATGATACCTATCTTTGGCATTGTCGTCTTGGTCATATAAACAAGAAAAGAATTCAAACACTACAAGAGAATGGTCTTTTAAAAACAAGTGAATGTGATTCATTTTATGTATGTGAATCTTGTTTACAAGGTAAAATGACAAAGGCAGCCTTTAGTGGGACTAACGAAAGGGCAAAAGATTTATTAGGAATCATACATTCGGATGTATGTGGTCCTTTTAAGCCAATGACTAGGAATGGTGAAAGATACTTCATTACCTTTACCGACGATTATAGTCGCTATGGGTATGTGTACTTATTAAGGCACAAAGATGAAGCTTTTGAAATGTTCAAAATCTTCAAGAATGAAGTAGAAAATCAACTCAACAAGTCGATTAAAGTTCTCCGTACCGATAGAGGAGGTGAATACCTAAGTGATGCTTTTCAAGATCATCATAGGAGTTGTGGGATTGTCTCATAACTCACTCCACCTGGAACACCACAACACAATGGTGTGTCTGAGAGGAGGAATCGAACCTTATTGGATATGGTCCGATCTATGATGGCTAGAAGCACATTACCTCTATCATTTTGGGGTTTCGCTTTGCTCTCTGCGGCCCGTATTTTAAATATGGCCCCAACCAAAAAGGTGGAAAGGACACCTTTTGAGATATGGCATGGAAGAGTTCCATCCCTATCATACTTAAGGGTCTGGGGTTGTGAGGCTTATGTTAAGACTCCCACCCCAAACAAATTAGAAGTCCGATCCACCAAGTGTATCTTTGTTGGATATCCTAGAGATTCTATGGGATATTATTTCTATGATCCACTGGAACAAAAGGTGTTTGTTGCCAGAAAGGGTGAGTTCTTAGAAGCAAAGTTCCTTATGGAAGGAGCTAGCAGTAGAACAGTGGATCTTGAGGAAGATCAAGAACCACAACCCGATGCACGTTTGGTTGAAACTAGCACTCAACATGAGGATGTTGAAGATGATCAAATGGTTGATCAATACACACAAAACGTTCGCAGAAGTGGTAGAACTAGTAATCCACCTGAAAGATACGGATTTTTCATGGATGGATGCTATGTGGTAGATTCAAATTGGATTGTGACAAATGGCTTGAGGCCATGAACGTTGAGATGCAATCCATGTATGACAATCAAGTTTGGGAGCTTGTGTACCACCTCTTAATTCCAAGGTAGTTGGAAGTAAGTGGGTTTTCAAGAAGAAAACCGATATGCATGGAAACTTGGATACTTATAAAGCTAGACTTGTAGCAAAGGGTTTCACTCAAACTCAAGGGTTGATTATGATGAAACCTTCTCACCTGTTGCGATGCTAAAGTCTATAAGGATATTGTTTGCCATAGCTGCTCATTATGATTATGAGATTTGGCAAATGGATGTCAAAACGGCTTTCCTAAATGGATATCTTGAGGAAGATGTCTACATGGTTCAGCCTGAAGGTTTTGTCCATCCAAAACATCCTAATAAAGTATGCAAGTTAAAGAAATCAATCTATGGATTGAAACAAGCATCTAGAAGCTGGAATCATCGTTTTGATGAGGAGGTAAAGAAATTTGGCTTCATCAAATACGCTGATGAGGCTTGTGTGTATAAGAAGGCTAGTGGGAGCACAATAGCTTTCCTAGTATTGTATGTTGATGACATACTACTATTTGGAAATGATGTTCCAACCTTGGAAGGTGTGAAAACCTGGCTTCGAAGTTGTTTTTCCATCAAGGATCTTGGTGAAGCCGCCTATATTCTGGGAATAAAGATCTATAGGGATAGATCAAGGCGGTTAATTGGTTTGAATCAAAGTGCATACATTGATAAGATCTTGAAAAGGTTCAAGATGGAGAACTCTAAGAAAGGTACCGTACCTATTCAAAGAGGAACGATATTGAGTACGACTCAATGTCCAAGCTCAAAGGATGAGCAAGATAAAATGAAGGCAATCCTATACGCATATGCTATTGGGTCCATCATGTATGCGATGATATGCACTTGACCGGACGTGTCATGCGCCTTAAGCATGACAAGCCGTTACCAGCAAAATCCTGGAAACAGTCATTGGATGGCTGTTAAGAACATACTTAAGTACCTAAGGAGGACAAGGGATATGTTCCTAATCTATGGATCTGGTGATGAGGAACTCGTTGTAAAAGGTTACACGGATGCGAGTTTCCAAACCGATCGTGATGATTCTCGGTCACAATCGGGGTATATTTTCATTCTGAATGGAGGAGCGGTCTCTTGGAAGAGCTCCAAGCAGGATGTGGTGGCTCTATCAACTACAGAATCAGAATACGTCGCCGCCTCATTGGCAGCTCAAGAAGCTGCATGGTTGAAGAAATTCATTGCCGATCTAGGGGTTGTCCCTTCCATTCAGGACCCCCTAGAGATCTTTTGTGATAACGAGGGTGCGATTGCTCAAATTAAGGAACCTCGTGCTCATCAAAAGACTAGGCACATTGAGCGGAGATTCAACTACATACGAGATGAAGTTGAAAAGGGAAAGATATGTATTCGCAAAGTTCACACGGATCAAAACATTGCGGATCCTCTCACGAAGCTCCTTGAAAAAGCAAAGCATGAAGGTCATACTTGTGCCATGGGACTTTGATATTCTAGTGATTGGATTTGATCTGTAAACTTTGTATTTGGATATGTGGAACTCTTTATTATTTGAATTAAATTATTTGGTTATAATGTTTCAATTAATGTTCCAATTTAGCATGTTTAATCCATGAGTAAATTGTTTACTCTAAATGTCCGTAGTCGTTCATACTTGTGGGAACAAGTGTGAGGTAAGATTATTATGAACTTGGATTGGTTGATATTCATAAGGATGAATATAGAGCAATGGGTTGCTACCAAGGTTCATAGATATTTGTGGGATACAAATATTGGACTAACCCGCATCTCAAATTTTACTACATGGAATCTTATTAATTGATCATAAGTAAATTTGATTAAAGGCGAATATCATTTGGTATCCTCCGACCTGAGATACATATTGGGTTTTGATATTCACCAAGTATTATACCTTGAGCTTTATCTTCACTGTCCTGAAATAGTGGACAGCACATAAGGGTATGTTCAGGTATAACACGAGGTGTTCGTGAGAAACGTATGTAGTCAAGATGGAATTTGTTCCTCTTATTCGTTGAGAGTTAGATGTCTAAGGCCTGATTAAGTTAAATCAACAAGGAATGATCATTCTGTGTTCTTGGATTTAACATGACATCTGTAACAAAAGGATAAATGATTGATTCACCTAAATCATTTCAATTAGGGTACTTGAAAGGGATGATGTTATTGAATGGCTATAAGTCATGCGTATTAAGGGTAGTAAACCGTTGTTAGGCGGTATTTACTGCTTGCATCAATCTTCTATGAATCTTGGGCAAGTGGGAGATTGTAGGATTCTATGTGCCCAAGACACTTAGAATATTGATGTGGTTAGTACGTTATGATCCAAGTCGGGTTATACCCAATAACAAGCTTAGCAAACACCAATTACTATTTAATTGATGACATGATCATGCAATTAAATAATTACACCAATTTAGAAAATGGGTTTTCTAAATAAGTTGCATATGAGAGGGAACAACTTATTAGGATATTTTGTTCAATAATATTATTTGATGTGTTATTTAAATTGGTTAGATGACACCAAATAATAATGAGAGATTATAACTTATAAGTTAAATGATTAATTGTATAAGTTATATAACTTGTACATACAATTAAATGGTTAATTGTATGTCTAGTTACAAGACCATTTAATATGTGTGAATGTGTTCAAATTAAAAATAAAAAGGGGGAAACCCTTTTGGTTTCAAATTTTCGGCCAGCCCCCCTTGTTTTGTGATTGGACCTTTTTCTTTGAACACTACACACATTATTAACTCTTGTTCCCTTTGATCTCCAACCAATCTCTTCACATGCAATAGACAAAACTCCTCCTCACTCTTGCTCTCTATATTCTCGGCCAGGCAGCAGCATTGCAAGGTTTTGGAGTGGGTTTTTTGTGTCATCTCCCTAGCAAGAAGTGGTGTTTGCAAGGAGGCTTGGGGTATACAAGCTTGAGGGCTCTTTTCTTGGAGTCTTGGCCGATTTTTGAGCATCAAACTTCCCCTTTTCTGTCGGTTTTAAGCTGCTGAAAGAGGTAGTAATCACAGCTCATTGTAGCTGTGATTTTATGTAGTTTTACATATGTTCATAGCTTGTTCATTCACATATTAATGATCCTTTTGATTTGGGTTTGTTTCTCCATCTTAAAACATCATTAAGAACACAAAATTTTCAGATTATAAACATGTTATAATGTTTTTCTTCCTCTGCGTTTTTCAGAGAGTTTAAAAGGTTAAACTTGTTTTCTTGTGTTCTAACAAACCCATCAGAAATATATCCTCCGGCCTCACCTCCAAACTGGACAGGACCTCCATCATAATGTTGAAATTGTTGAAGGAGAGATCTGTTCCCTGTCATGTGCCTGGAGCATCCACTGTCTACAATCCAAATGTTGTTATTCTTGTCATATGGATGTCCCTGCACATAAGATGACATAATTGAACCAAAATTTATGCATGGGGGCTCAATGGATGTCTTTGAAGAAGAGGTTTGGGCTACAGCATCTTCCTTGATCTTCCATTCCATCCCTTGGTTGATCATGGAGGATGAGCTTGTTGAAGCTTTTGTAGCTTGGCATTCTTCCGAGGCTTCTTTCTTTTCGGAAGAATCCTTCACCACCTTTTCTTCCGAAGCAGTCTTCTTCTGGGATGGTTTCAAGGGGACTCTTTTATTCTTCTGAGTCTTGACAGCTTTAGCTTTCGAAGCCATTTTCCTTTCGGAAGAAGAATATTCTTCCGAAAGCAGCCTTGCTTCGGAAACAAGCTTTCCCTTTTTCATCACTTGAACCATTTGATATGGTCCAAATGAAAAACCTTCCCTGACTCCTTCCTTTTTAACATTATTTGCATAATGTGTGCTAGCAGGATTGTAGTAACAATCTTTGGCCATGTGGTTTTGCAGACCACACATTATGGATGCAATGTTAATCTTTTGAGAATTTGAGGATTGTTGTTTCTTGTTCTTTTTCTCTTTATCAGCAACCTTTCCCTTTAACTTCTGATCCTTTGGTAGGACAGGAGTACTGGTACTACACCCTTTTTCGGAATCAGAATTTCCAACCACCTGGAATCCAGTTGAGATGAATACACCCTTTTGCTTTGGGTCTATCGTTAGCTTGGACTCAACCACTTTCTTGGCAATTTTTCTGGCTACCTTAGCTCTGCTTCTTCTGGCTTTGGTGGTCAGGGTTTGATCATCATTGGCAGGGGAGGGCATAATTACCTGGTTCTTCCCTGTGATGGTCTCCATAGTTGCATCATTCTTTGACTCATAAGAAGGTGGGTCAGCAGATGGAACCTCTTGCTCTTCAGTACCACATCTTGGTTGTCTTATAGACTCATAAGAGTGTGGTGGAGCAATTTCATTGGTTCCCAACTCACCTTTGTTTTGGTAACAAAGTTTTGAGTGAGAGGATGATGCAAGAATGGCTTGGAAGTTTTGTTCGGAAATAGCATACTTCCTAGCTTAAGCCTCAGCTGTGACAAGCTGGGCTTGAGCCTCAGTCAATTTGGATATTAAATCCTTTATCTGAGTCTTATAGTTTGTGTGTTCATGTTTTAATAGGGACACAGTTTTCTCTAACTCCTCAATTTTTCTTTGGTAGTCAGATTCAGCCCTTTTAAAGTCAGATTTTAAAACGTTTAAAGACTCAATATCAGATTTAATCTCCATATTTTAGTCCTGATACAATTTAACCTTAGCAATACAGGCAGGAGTACAAAGTTGTTCATATACCTTATTTTCATCTGTTCCAGCCTTGAGTGCTTGAGCAGGAGTCACATCGTGTACCATGAAGCTCTAGTCAACTTCTTGAGCCATTGCAGCTGTTTCTGTTGACTTTCCGGCGGGCTTTGGTGTAGAGGGATGTGTGGAGGCCTGTGGGGTTCCCGGGTTGGACTTGGGAGCCTTGCATTCCCTTGCAAAATGACCAAGTTGGTTACAGTAGTAACATTTGGCCTTGGTTTTGTCAAACCCAAATTTGATGTTGATTGGGTTCTGGGGAAATTGCCTTCTAGTTATCTTAAAGAACTTCTTTGCTTTGTAGGTTAGAAGAGCCATTTGTTGGACTATGTCCACGTATTCCACGTCATCCGGGCTGAAACACTCTAGATCATCAAAG